>JAGDQP010019310.1:13902-35063 GCA_022664845.1 Lepisma saccharinum
CCACTGGATTACCTTGCAAGATATCGATGATATAAAAGTGAAATTATGTCTGTGGAAAGTGATAAAAAAAGGTGTGGAAATATTCTTATGTTATTAAATTTCTGAAAGAAATGGAAGGTAAATACATAGTAATGGATACTGAGTGGAAGACGCTACCTCTTGGAGGGTAAGTTCTTAATGACCGCCATCTTGAATTTCGATTCATTTAAAACACAATAGGAAGCAGGTCGTGTAATATGTGATTCTGGGCTAGAATTTCATGCAAAATACGTTTCTGAGCTCAGTTTTCGCGTGAATGTCTTATTGTGAGAGAAGGGTATTTACCACTTTTATACGAGTAACGGTGCAATGCCCTGAAAACACCCATTTCATTTTGAAATAACGGAAGAAATGAAAGCCAAATGGATACAAATCCACATCAATACAGCACTATACCTAGAAGCAATTTGTATACATTTCGGTTTCATTTCCTTCGTTATTTCAAAACGAAATGGGTGTTTCAAAGTCATTGTATTATTACTCATACTAGTCCCGCATACACTTATCTCTCACAATAATACATTTACGGCAAAACTGATTTCGGAAATGTATTTTCTGTAAAGTTGTAGTCCAGAATAACATATTACACGACCCACTTCCCATTTTAAAAATGAATCGATATTCAAGATGGCTTACTTCAAGATGGCACCATAAAGAACATACGTTCCAACAGGTAGTGCCTTCCACCCAGAACCCATTACTGTGTATTTTCCTTCCATTTCCTTTACAAATTTAACAACATAAGGACATTTCCACACTTTTTTATCACTTTCTACAAACAGACTACTTTCACTTTTATACAATCGATATCTCCTAAAGTATATAATTGTACTCAAGTGACCAAAATTTGCATGCTTTGACATTGTAAACATGATCGAAGAAAAAATATTCTTTTCTGCACCATCAGTATATTTGCTTGTAAGTTCATACAAAAAGCATTAAAATTCGGTCCAATGGTTTCTGAGTCGATTAAGGTCCAACTTTCTTCACTTTCAATTTTATTATGGAAATTGAACTCATTAGAGACAACTACCGTATCTTTAATTGCCATACGGTCTTCCTGCTATTAAAGTTCTATCTTACTATGATAATGTCTTCACTTTAATGTTATAACAGTAATAAATTAAGGAGGAAAGGATATACAGTATGCGCTCTTTAATCCGGCATGTTCGGGACCACGCCGGTATCGCATTATTATCAGACGTCAATATAGGCCTAATTTTAGTGGCAATAGCAAAGAAAAATTAATATAGTACAGTACAATGATATTTAAAGCAAGTTGTACACGTAATAAGCTGCTTTATGGTAAGAAAAATACACATGAGCGCTACTATTCAAAAAGTCAACGAACACCCGAATCTTCCGAAAACGTCCGAAAGCGCGCGGCTCGATCTGTGGTGGACCGAAGAATGCCGGATTAAAAGCACCTAAAGAGAATGTGCTGAATCAAAGAATGTCGGATTAAAGAGCGTCTACTGTAATAATTTTCCTCGTATGGAACTTTAGAGTGATAGAAAAATAAGACCATAACATTTAATTATTTGATAATATACTCATATTTAATTATTTACTTTCGTTTTAGTTAGAAGAAAGATTCCAAAATGAAGTCGAAGGATACATCGAAATTAGAGGACAAACCACTGAAGCCACCTGACGGAGGCTGGGGGTGGATGGTGGTCATTGGTGTAAGTTTAGTAAACGTAAGTATCTACTGTATATTAATGTGTGCAAAACCATTGTAAGAACTTGTAAAGAATAACTTAATGGCGCTCAAAGAACTGGTATTTCTTTTTACGATGTAACCCTACTCTCTTAAGGAGCAGGCGCATCACGTTACCCAAAACTGTATGTGATTACGTGACCCAATTATTAGGCACGTTTTTCTATAGAGGTGTAATTTTTTGTATGATGTGCCTATTTCTCTATGCTGCTTTCAAGACCATAATACTTCAGTACGTCTGCAAACGCACGCAGCTTCTTTGGTACAACTGGCGATGTGTTTCTGGGTGAATGTATGACCTTGAAAAAAATGAATTGGTCTGTGGAAGTACTGCGATAAATTATTGCTCAACAATCAGGCATTTTTAGTTCACTGATATGAATATTTCAACTTCGGTCTTTCGCCATATTGTGAAATTTGACTGACGTGTTGGCTAATAACACGATATAGTGCTTCTTTCAGAGGTTACTGATTGTGAGAGCATTATTCCCGAGAGAAAGTAAAATAAGTCTCCCCACCTTGAAATGTACTCAAGAACTTGTAATAGCATAAAGCACCTAATATCGTACCCTTCCTTTGGTAATGATTTAAAATCATCTTTAAAGACGTAGGGACAATTAATCGACAAGGACAATTGGTCGACACAACAATTTGTCGACGAGGACAGTTGGTCGCGAAGACAGTCTACAAGAACTGTCGTCTATATGACAATTAATTTACACGGACTGTTGGAAACGGCTAACGCGCTGTTTAGCTAATCTCAAAATGAGTCTTGATTAAACGTGTCAGCTATCTGTGACTCATGGAGAAACTTATAAAATCATGTTCATCCATATTACATGTTTAAAATTTTACATTGTCGTGACGCTACTAACATTCTAATGTGGGCATTAAGTTCATACTTTTATTTAGTTTATAGCTTAGCGATGCAATAAATAAATAGATTGTCAATAAATAAATATAAAAAATAATGCAACAAAAATATCAAGGTCGCATTTGCGGAGAATTATCCCATTTGCCATCTTTCGCGCTGCATAATAGCAAAAAGCTTCCTCAACCAAATATCTCCGCATGTAGTGGAGTGTCTGGACTTCGTAACCATGGGCCAGATTAAATATCGACTTGCGTGAACGCAAGAGAAAGATTCCAACTTGTTTGCAAGAAACCGTATTAAATATCGACTTGCTTGACTTTTACAATGATGTCATCTTGAGCAAACTGGAAATTTTAAAGACGAAAACTTGCACTTTGAAACAGTTCCGCCAAATACTCCTTGCGCTCTTGTTTCGGTGTTTGATTCGTGGTTGTTTTCGCACCAGCAATCGTGTTGCCCTCAGCAGCAAGATCTGGCAACTGAGAGGCTGTCCCGCCAGTTGTTACTTCGGAATGGTGGGTTTTGTACCTATTGATTATCGTCGTCTATTATTATAGAATGTCTTCACGACTCTAATTCTATATAAGTGCCAAAAGTTTGTAATAGTGCTTCGGTTGGTAGAGTAGTTATGCTGTAGTAGTAGTAGTTGAATAGTTTTTGGAATCGAATTAGGTGGGTTTATCTTAGCCGTCCGGTATATTGGAATTGAACCCGGTTGCACGTGCTATGAATAGACGCCATTTCGTGTTCGTATTTAATGTTCATGATTTAAGTTCAACATATTTTATATTGTGTTACTCTAAATTACAGAATGAGATAATTCTTGTTATTGAAAGAAAGTATGAAAATCAGCCTTTATAATTTGCTCGTTGTGTGTGATGATTGAAATGTTGAACGACTGTTGTATTTTTAAGTATGTTTGGCAGCGGAGGTGTCTGTATTAATCTTGCTGTGGAGGTATATTTGTTTTTAACTACAAGGCAAATCAAGTACGATTCAGTAATGTGCTAGGAAATGTCCGAGCCGATAATTCACATAGTGGGTCAATCTCTTGTGGCCGTATTCTTTTTTGAACATCTAAATTTTTGAAATTATTCAGTGTGATGGGTAACAGCAGTTACATGTTTCAAAGATTGCACTCAAAATTATTTGTGAAGTAAAGTAATTGGATTTAAGGTAAAGTTTGTGGCACATGCTTGAGAAGCGTCAAATTGTAGGCGACTTCAATGATCAACCTAATTATCCGAGCACTAAATGAGAAGGGCACTAAATGAAAAATAAGGGTACTGTATGTTTCACGTGCTAGGTATAATTATCGTTATTTGCACTTGTTATAAATTATTTGCTTGTTGATCCTACTTCTGGATAGTGTGAATAAAAGTGATGTTAACAATCAATACGTGCGTATAGTGTTCATGCCTTACAGTCTTCCAAGTAGCAGAATAATAATAATAATGTTCTACACAGCGCTTTTAACGTGAATATTCTATTTCCCTAGTTGTGTCGGCTTGGTATGATTGCAGCATTAACTTTAGTTGCAGTGATTCCACGCCAGTTACATAACAACCTGCAAAACTGGTAGGAAATCAGTTACAGGTCGACTTGTGTTGATTATAAACAGACGACATGTTCCTTCTTTACACCACGTAAACACGTTAGAAGTGTCTGATTGGCTGCAAGTTGTATCGAAAGTCTGTAACGAAGCTGCCTATTGGCTAAAATATATATATAATATTTGCCATAAGAAGATGCAAATTTCCCTTTGCGAAGCCGTGATAAGTACAATATTTAATTCCGTCGCCGTTTGTCGTCATCACTCATCATTTTGTCATTATCGGTATGTTTCGGTAACTATAGAGTGAGTCAAAAGTCGCAGTATAGGTCCTGTAGCTCAGATACCGTTAAGGAAATGAAGCATCGTTGTGTACAAATGTGGAATGGTGGGAAATTGCTACAGTTTGGAGTAAATGATTTTTTAATGGCAAGTGGGTCATGTGATATCAAACAATATGATAATGTTCTAAGAAAGCCATTCCATGTTTTAGATTTAGCCTCAATGTTGCGGTGTTCGAGTTAAAGCGATGCTGGATAAATTAAGACATGTACTGCAATTTGCAGTGAAGATAACTCCGACACCATAACAGGTAGATAAAATGTAATATCGAGTATGACTTTCTGGGAACATTCTCGTGTTTGATACGTCATACGACCCACTTGCCATTTAAATAAAAATGACCTCCATCAAATATGACGGATTTCAAGATGGCGGCCACATTGATGATCTACTCCGAAATGTAGAGTTATTCACCATTCTACATTTGTGTACTACGATGCTTATTTTTTCTTGACGGTTTTTGAAATACAAGGCTGTATTGTGACAGTAAAGTGTTTATCTTCCTACCATATATGCATACAATTTGTGATAAAACGGTATTGATGCGAATTTTTAATTACCATTTTCGACTTCAACATACCAAAATACAGTCAGAACACCTGTTTTTTTTATTGTTGACCAGCGTTATCTGACACTTGTAGTTTTCCACCTACTTGAGTAATAGTTCCATCTTCACTTCCAAGTGGAAAATCTAAATTTTATTCCAGATAAGAATATACACGTCCTTGATGATAAGGTGTCACTCACATAGATAACGTAGTTTACTAATTTACCTGCCAGTGAAATTTATATCGATTTTACGTTATTTTCATATTTTCATAGCAAATGAAAAGAATGTGTCGGAGACTCAGATAAGGATAAGCAGTTACAGCTAGTTTATCTTTCAACCCATAATTTACACAAGGTATTTAAAAAGCGTTATCTGTTGCATAATTAACTTTATGAAATCGATACTTTTTTCCTTTAAAAAATAAGTAGATTTATACATTCTGAGATATGAGGAGTCTAGAAGCCAAAGGATACAAGTGAGATTGACGAATAAAAATATAGTTCTAGGTAATCTTTTATATATAACCCGAAATACTTGTGACACATAACTGGCGTATTTAGTACAAGGAAACCTTGGTATCCATTGGTCTCTGGAGTCGACATATAATCTTGGTTTAAAGGGATCGACAGGAAAATGGATATTATGTTAAACAATTCGTAGTCAGAAGAGTACCAAATTACTTTTTAAGTCATAAGGCTGCAATGGAAACATAAACAGTTGCATAAGAATGCGGGACTCTCGCAAGAGCGAGAAGCTAGTCCCTTCTCGCACCTGCGAGGCGACAATAGAGCTCTCTCTCTCTCGCAGTTGGGAAAGCGAGAAATGACTCTATTCTCACCTCCCACTTGCGAGGCGAGAGCGAGAAGAACCCATTTCTCGCCTCGCGTGAAACACTAGAGCCGGAAGAATATCAAGGCGTAAGGAACGTTGGCCCTGTAGTGGTAGTGTAATGGGCAGCGTACTTTACCGGCAACTGGGAGATCTGGGTGCCTTTTTTATTTTCATGGTTGAACTACGTCAGTGTTATTTTATCTGAATAATTCTATCTAAATACAATTTTGTAACTAATAATAAACACTACAATATGATGCAGCAGAGAAAACCGAAAGATAAATATTCATTCATGTTTTTCTAAAAAAAAAAAGAGCTTTTTACCTATGTGCTCTTTTTACGTAAACCGCTTGAATTATGATATTTCATATTAAAATTATACCAAAAGTAGGTTCAATTTATTCACCTCTTCTCCTTACGTTATTTTGCTTAAAATAACCATTATTATTACTGAGGGTGAATACCGTACATTAGCTCTTTTTACAACGACCTACAGAATCAAAGAAATTTAAGGTTCAAGGTTAGATTTTCTGTACACGATTTGTACGAAGTAAATACGTTTTTCATAACTTTGAAAAGAAAAAAAGAAAAAAGAAATGAAAATCAATCTAGGGTACAGGTTAGAGCTGATGATAGCACAGGCCTATTTCAACGCATTTAATCCTTATTCTGGTTTGTTTCCCCTCCAGTTAGTTCATTGTACTATTCTTATAACGTACTGAAAATGATTTTAAGATACGGGGTCCCAATTGTGGTCTATTTTCTGTGTACGTCATAATACGTGTTAAATACGATAGATTGCGATATTTCTCTCTCTCTCTCTCTCTCTCTCTCTCTGTGTGTAAACTTCTTCGTGTAGTATATTGAATTATTTCAATGAATTGTGATATCTTGAAAGTTCTCGAGAAATTGTTGAAAATAAAATAAATTATAAATAGGGTAAATATAGGTATTATTTAGCATTCCAGGAACATATATATACCAAAGATAATCCCACATATGGCTCGAGAAATGGAAGTACGTGTTGTGACATATATAACCAATCAGTCAGCCAGATTTTTGCTCTCATTGGCGAATCACCAATCAGCAAGAAACCTCTGCTTGTACTCGTAGTTTATATTTGAGATTTTCTAAAAGATGAACTCCAATACTCGTATTCTTGAAAGTCCTGGGTCAGAGATGTCTAAAGGCCATAAACATATTCAATTCAGTTCAATTCAATACTTATTCTTGAATCAATTTTAATTGGAAGAACAAATTTTGCTTTATTAACGTGTTTAAAGCAATCAGGACTTACAAAGGAATACCTGCAAATTAACTTGACATAGGGGCCATATTTATGAATAACCCCCAAGAGTGGGTGGCTCCCAGGGACATTGAAATTATATACTCCTGGGAGCCACCCACCTTTTGGGAGTGATTCATAAATATGGCCCCTCTGACGGTACCAGTGTTATGTTTGGGGCAAATAGTGGCTTAGCGAAGCGACTCACAAAGCTTGCTAGGGTAGCCTAGGCTAGCTCAGGTTGGGTTCGGTTAATTTGATAGTTTACATATTTTAGTGATGCGATGATTTATTATGAATAGCGGTTTTGTTATTATTAGATTCAGTTATGAAGTTAGGTTTAATTTTGGTTCGGCAACGTTATTATTTCGTTGTATTAGATTACACTGTATTATGCACTTCGTTATTATTTCATTACGCACTTTCCGTTGCTTCTGTAAAGCCGATTTGAGTTAGGGTTTGTTTCAGTTATGTTGTGAACTAAATAGAGAATGCCCCGTTGATATGATTTTGTTTGTCGCTGTTTGTGAAGTAACTGTATTTATTGGACGAAATTGGGGATCATAGATGTCATTGCTAAATGTACTGGTGTTTGTAGTTTACATGATGAATAATAATATTTCTATAATTTATGCTTATGGATTGTATACTAATTAGTTATTCCTTGATCCGATCAGCTGTTTGTAAAATTGTGTTTGTAAAACTTTTATTTCAACTTTACTGTTCAAGGCTGTAAGCTATCAAGTTGTTCATTGAGAGAACGTTACGTCCATTGAGAGAAGGTCCAGTTGCTTCATTTTGGTCGGATGATATACAGCCGCCGGGTTGCTGTTAAATTCAGAATACTTCGGGCAATATACACGTCCTACTCTGCTATATATTGTCATTTTATTTCTGCAATGGAGAAAAGAGGCCATACTGGCAGAAAGATGAGCGGTCTACCTATTAAGTTTACCGATCCAGAATTCCTATGTGATCTTAGGTTGTTGTACGATGTGTAGAACGAATTTATCATTGTTGTCGCATCAGCTTCAAGAAATAAATGTGTTACAGCAACGTGTTAAGCGCAGGGCCGGATTTATATGTCTAGGCCCAAGACTTCCAGCGACCTCGCTCCTCCAACCTCACCACTTCCGTCCTTTTCCCCTTTCTACCCTCACATGATGACAAATAACTCTCTTCAGTCTTCTAGCCATTAAAAACAATAACAAGATAATAATTATTTAACTCTCGTAATGTGGTTATTTAGAAAAAACGTTTCAATAATATTATAACAATAAAATAATTTCATTAAATACAATGAGCAATTTTAATTAAATTACTATAGGCTACTTTTTCAAAATATATTGATTACACTGCACAAGAAGGTAATACAAATTATTTTTCAATTTTATTATTTACAATATTGTTATTACATGTCGTACACGGCTTTTATGCAGCTTTAAGAAGAATCCTATATTCAGCCATTTTAGGAATCTACTTTTTCTAACATCACAAATGGCACATTGTCGTTTCGTGATTTTAACAATTACAAACTCTAAAATTTCCTAAATACCTATATAAAGGTTTTAAGAAGAAAAAATTAAAAAATAACAATTCCAATCATAATACAAAATACTAAAATTTCCTAAATACATTTATAAAGTATTGTAGAGGAAAAAATAAAAAAAAATAACAATTACAATACAAAACTTTAAAGTTTTCTAGATATATTTATAAATTAAAGAAAAACTAAATCTAACAATTACAATACAAAACCCTAAAATTTTCTAAATACATTTATAAAGTTTAATAATTCTAAAAATTACAATTACATTACGAAACACAAAGCACCCAAGAGACATATCATATAAGGACATACAAAAACACTTTAAAGTAAATTAAAACAGTCATCATATTTTCTCCTCGCTATTTATTGATTCATTTTCTTTGCCACTTCTCTTTATGTAGGAAAAAAGAAACGTAGATATACAGAATTGAACCCTGCTATGTACGGTCCACCCGCCAATACGTCTCCCTAAGAACTCGGAAGTTCAAAGTTAGAAACAAATCTCTAGGAATGGACAAAAGCGACACTACAAACTCATTAGCTACGTTGAATACGTGGGCAGCTATTTGAATTTTAAACACCATCTCCGGGAATATTCATTTCCGGAAGATATAATGTCACGTTAGGAAGAAAATATTTCTTCTGTCATAAAAGACATGTTAAGATATTTTTAAAATTTGTAATGTATTTAAATCCATCTTTGAATCAGACCAGGATAGGGTATGGGAGGTAGCGGCCGGTATCTTAGTTAAGGTACTATTGTGACGTTTGTCTGGTGAAACTAAAGGACACTAACTGGAAATGTTAGTCAGGACGATTGGCAGCAGGATTTGAACGAACGGTCCATTACGGACCCGAAAAGACAGTTTAGTTTCCCTCATATACAAAAATTAGCATGCATACTTAACACAAAGTATCTCTTGCCCATTAGCAGAGGCATAAATGACAGCGACGCCCTATATGTGACAGACTAAAAATAAAATAAAACTATTTTTGAAGACATACTTTTCTATACAGTCACTTTATAAATTCTTAAATTAATGCGCCCCATGCTTTTCTTTTTAGAAGTAATGCCTAGTCAAAATTGTTTTTTACTTTTTAATACGAATTGTTTAAGAAAAGTGTGTCCTTAAAAAGTGTTTTTATTAATTTTTGTACCCAAATCCTAAAGTGTTCTGCAACTAGTCAAACGCCAATCGGTGCTGGCTAGTATTTATGCGTAATATTAAAAAACATAATTAGATATGCTTTCAAATTATATAAATATATAGAAATATATGAAAGTAACAATGGAATATTGTGTTGCCACCGGACTTACCTCACTATGCAAAGTTTCAATGGGGAAATGAGTTAAATTATTGTTGGAAGATTGGAGGACACCAGGAACTTTGTGAACTAAGGAAAAGAATGTAATAATGATTGTTGGTGTATACAAAGACAAAAACAGGAATAAATAATGTTTCTAACATAAGCTAATCTTTGTTGTACTATTTCTAATGTAAATTAATATTGTTTTATATTGTTTTCGTCTCGCGTTTTAAATAGCAAATTATAATTTTTCCTTGTAAAGTTTACCCATGAGAAAGTTGCGCCCCTAGTTCCAGGCCTAGTGGGCCTATGCGTGAATCCGGCTCTGGTTAAGCGTCATATAAAACGCACAATAAGAGCATTAGAATACTTTAAGTATCAACCTGAAGAGAACTATAAAAGATCCTTTAATGCGCAGGAAGTAGGAGTCTTCAAAGGAACACTACTCCAATTCAACAAAAAGTACAAGAACTTTAGTATATATGCGAAGAGGCCATACGGGGTACACAAAAGAAGAGATCATTTGGAGAGAATTATAAAGCAAACAATTGAAATCGCAATGCATGAGGAAAACTATCGCAAATTTCAAAACTGATTCATATCATGATGTCGGTGAATAGATCGATGAAAGGGTTGTAAGACGTTATATGAATGCAAAATAATAGCATGTCGTAAAACGTACATAAAGTCCTTAATTGAAGATTAGAATAATGATTACAACAATCATTACGGATATAAATATCCCAAATATGTTTATCTTTCATCTTAAATTTAAAGATTTTATTTATTATTTATTTATTATTATTTTTTTTTCATTTTCAGTTTTCCATTAGATCTACAATTCCTTCTTTTGGATTGTTATTCGGTGACAAACTTCAGAGCATGGGAGTGGAAACGACAGGAGCGGCAATCATACTTAATGTTATGGATTCGGTCACTAACTTCTCAGGTACCTCAGTAATTTTAATTTTCTAGTATATATATTTTTTTCTAATAATTTATTGTTATTTAAACTTATGATCTCTATATCGGCTATACGTGATCAATTGGACAGTGCCTCACAATAATGAATTTACCTTCATACTGACGACGACGTTACACACCAAATGAAAACAGCTAAGGGGCGTGCATTGTTCGCAGGAAACGGGCAATGACAAAACGGTTCGCTGTGATTTTCACAGTGGGACGGTCATAGGTTACCGTGTGTGTAATAAGCCATACGTTACCATGTGTGTGTTCCATGTGGAAATTTCTGTCGCTCTTAAGTTGTCCACTTCGACTGTGAGAGTGATGTGATTCTGAAGTGGAAGCTATAACGATCAATCGCAATCCAAACCGTGGGCAGTGACGAATGGAAATAGATCATCGTGTATTCAAGCGGGTGATTCGTCAAAATTGCCAGGTTGCTATTGCTACAATCACCGGGAAGTTTCTAAATGCTACCGTAAGTATAATCATGATTTTCGTTAGGAGATGTTCTGTCATTCGCAAGCTCAACTGAAATGCAGTAAAGATTGACTCCACTGGAACAAAGAACAACGGCGGAGTGTTCTGTGGAGTGATAAATCGTGCTATATCATGGCGGTCAGGCAGAGGAACCTGGTTATAAGGTATACCTTCATGCATTGTGCGAAGAGTGAAGTATTGGACTGGGGAGATGGCAATGGATGGTCGATTTTTATAAATGGACTAGGTCCACTAACTACACTGAATGGAAATCTCTATATGCGACATTACATTAGACATTTTGAATAGTTGTGTGCTTTCGTAGACATTTTGAACAGTTATGTGCTTTCTGCTTACAGAAATAGTTTTATACTGGTTCTTTCTTCTACTAGTATGGCGTAATTCGCGAAGAAAACGATTTGAATGGGCTGTGCTGAAACCAATTATAGAGAAAGTCGGTCGATGAAATCGAGTGCCATGCACAGACCTCAATCCAACATCCATGGGTTAAATTAGAATGTCCGCTGTGTACCGAACCACAACGTCCAACATCGCTTTACTGTGCCTGCATGATGATATGGGAGAATTAAATACCCTTACCCAAGCATTTGGTGGAAAGTCTCCCTATCAGCCAAGTCGAGTATTATGTAGGTGATGGGTCGTCCATTACATATTCATGTTCAATATTCAGGATTTGGCCATATGGGGAACCGGGAGATATTTGTTTCGCTACATTTCCGGATACTTTTAATCCTATAGTACATATTAATAATCCTAAAACTCAAGATTTGCTTGACCTTTCTTTATGGTTCTAGAATCTACTCAAACATATCCCTTTCAGATAAGTACTCCTGTTTAGATAAGATAAAATGAATTGTATGGGCGGTATACTTTTGTTTAAAAACACCCTTAAAAATACAAGTGAACCAGCAAACCATTTGGGAAGCTGGACGAAGGTCTGGGTTCGATTTCCAACCATTTGCTGAATCCTTTTTATCCATCTTTGAACTTGTTTTCCAACATATTTTTTTTTGTAGAGTGAAATTAACATTTAATTTAGTTGAACTACAAGCTTAGTAGAGTAATAGTAATTTACTACTACTGCTACTACTACTACTGATAAACTTAAATCATAAAGTTCTCTGGCTATCGATAGAAGCAGAGAGGACCTAGTTCATCTGAACCCTTGAGGTACACACCATATTGTCTCTTCCAAGGCATGAGCGCGTAAGTTATATGGGAATCCAGTACCCTTATGCCATTCTGCCTTGAACGTGAAGATATAATATAAAATTGTGTTATGTATATGATACTTTAGTAATAGATTAATCGCCCGGCAAGCAGAAGGCCAGGAATCGATTCCCAAACAGTCCCGAGTTCAATATTTTTGTGTGGGATCATAATAAATAAATACATACATACGTACATATTAAAGATTCTGAATGTAAAATACTTAAAAGTTTGAGTGAAGTTTCTTAACTGAAATGTTTACATAACGTGAAAAGCGCATTCATCTGTCACTTCAAAAAGTTTATGATAGAAAAGACAGTTTGTATCGATGATGATAGGACGTCACGTTTAGCTTAATTCCATTCTCAAGGTCCTCAATTTGTTTGTATAATAGTTAACAGGCGTGAAACATGATTTAACATTTTTTGAAATGTTATTAGGTAACAAAATATCTTCGTAACTGAAGGCCACCATTCAAAGATGTTATTACTTCGTCATTGTTATGTGATTTTGCCTTTGTACAATACCGAAACGATGCATTTTATTGCACCTAAGTATAGGAGGAATGTTTAAATATATTCTTATACCATAAATATTCGAAGTTAGAGGTACTTATTACGTACACAGTACGTGATTATTTGAGTTGGAGGACAGGCCTGTAGCCAGTTGGAAAGATCCTTCCAAATGTTTTAGTTCCCTAAAGATCTACTTTTTTATATTATTATTATTACGCTTTATATTAACTTGCTCTGTAAGTTTCTCTGGTACAAATCTTGTAATTGATTTTTAACTCACTTTCCATCATCCGATTTCTTTGAAATTCTGTAAACGTGCTTCCTTCCGACGAAAATACAATATTCAATCATTAGATATTCAACAGAATAATCCAGTTAACTGTAATTAATGTAATGTAATATGTGGGTGATCTTGCTTACCTTATCATAAAATCATAATATCTACCCACGCTTATATTTTCCGATTTATAAGATTAATTCAGTTTATTATTTTTTACTTTTTAGTGCATCTTAGTAGAGTGTATTTGTTTTAAAAAAAACCTTTTTTAATTATTTTTTGTGTATAAATATTAGGAAATAATAATATATATTTACCCCAACCCACTAAACGTTTCGCCTAAAATGTCACCCTAGTGGTTTTCGCTTGCAACTTATCTGTTAATAAAGTTACAGTGGTTAGACAGTTAGCGATAGATAAAATCCTGAGCAATATGTCATATCAATGGGATTTCTGGATTTACACCAAACTAGAAAATAAACGTTACTTTAGAAATTTCCCTTGTATCGTTAAAGCGATCAAAACTAATGTGTTTTGCCTCCAATGTTTACTATTAACTATAACTGTTAAAGTTTATGAACGAGACATTCATTACTTTTATTCGTAAAAGGGTATCGAAAGCTATTTTTTAAATAACTTTGTTAGGAACCAACGTTGGATTTACCCACTTTCTAAATTTTCTCTCTTAGGCAATTGTATCTGAAAAATATGTAAAGCACTACAGTAAATAAATCTATCAGTTTGTAAATGTAACAAAATAAAAACACTTTTTTTGAGGGGTAGATTTAGAAAATTACATCTCTGGTAATCTCAATGAGATACTAACTGGTGTTCAGTTAAAAAAAATAAATCCAAACATAATTCTAAATTTTCGCCTTAAATGTCAGCCTTTAGATTAGTGATATTTTTAACTTCCTTATCCGGTGTTTTCATTTGTAGAAAACCTTCCACATTTCCTTTTGTAATTTAACTTTTACATTAAAGCATATAGTTGTAAACTCTACTATGTCAGTTATATTGTGGGAATAATTTAGTTTCCGGGGGGAGGGGTATATTCACTCACTCTACCCATACAATATGTATATCAATGAATGACCCAGATTGACAAAAGAAAACAATTGACACACAAACTGAAGTTTAATAGATTGGTGTATTATTGTATGGGTAGAGTGGCTGGATATACCCCACCCCACGAAAACTAAATTATTCCCTATATTGTTACTATCCAATACATGAACATAATACGACCATCTGTAATGCAGGAGAATTATATTGCTGTTAGTCTGTATCTTCCTTGTATCTGGAACGTATATAGAATTTAAAAAATTGCATCGACTAAAAAATGCTACAAATTTATGCATTAGTGAAATAATCTGAAAGCTAGAGGTCAATTGTTTGTAGAACTATTAGTACAATAGGAAAACATGTTACTCTGTATTGTACAGGCTCTAGGTTAGTTTCATATCTGTTATCAATCATTTATTTACTCTCGTGATATTAGGCCGTAAAATCGCTCTGTTACTATTATTATTTGTTCTTTTCTATAGATTAGTATCTTAAAGGTGAAAAATTAATTAATCCAGTTATATTAAGAAATACTTGGACCTGTTATGGTACCTGTACATCCAAACCTCGGAATTTTGTTTTGTATTGAAATGTTACCTAAATAGTGGAATAGATAAAAATTAATGGAATATTTCCATAAAGCATTTGGAATTAAAATCCTAAAATGATTGTTATCTTTGAAAAGAAGCAAGGTATTTTCGAACAACCGTATCAATATAAATGTACCGGTTCATGTTCAAAGTTAACCATAAGATTAACGCACAAAGTTTTTTTTATTATTCAAATAGGCATAGATCTATAATAAAAGTAATTTTGGTCTAATTTGTATAATAATAATCTTTCATCAAGATATTTAATTTCTCAAATTTTCATTATGTTTTCTTTTCAGGGTTATTTACCGGACCACTTATAAGAAAGTTATCGTATCGAAAAATAGCGGTTGTTGGATCATTTTTGGCCGGATTTGGTTTAATATTTACAACATTTGCTGATAGTGTTCTCGTTATTATAATATTCTACAGCATAATTGGAGGTAAAGTATCTTCATGTTGGTACTATTTTTTTATTATATTACTGTTAAAATGACAACTAATAATATAGCATTGTAAATATGCAGTGTACTGTAAAACGTAGTAATTTTCATTAGAAGTTAGGATGTTTAAAAGAAGGGTGTCCAAAGTATCGAGAAAAACTAGCATGCCTGAAAGTATCCGGTTTAAGAGGAAGATCCTACTCTCGGTGTCTTGAAAGAAGCTTTCTACGTAAAGGATACACAAGTTAAAGCGGTGTCCTAAGAATTCAAACTACGTACATATCTCGAAGCTGCGATCTATTTATAAAATTAGTAATGTTTTATTTGTATTTATATAGATTCTGTGTGCATTTCATATCTATAACAACTAGGGACACTCTCCCTTAAAGTTCTGCACTCCTTCCAAGTGAACTTTCTAGGTACATCACTGTTTAACACTTTACCCTTCTTGCTCATGAGATGACGTATTTGTAACCTTAACATAAAACCTCCATTCTATCATTCGCTACAGGTGATGTGTATGAAAATGTTCACTTTGGTTCATAAAACATTTGTCAAGCTAAACTATAAAAATGAATCCGATTGAAGACACTTTCATTTAAAAAGAGTGCATATTAAAACTAGGAATACCTTGTGATGAAGTTTAAATGACATAATAATTAGGTTTTACATTGCTTAATGAGTAGTAAATTTAGCTGTATTAAGAAGAAACATATTCTGGAAGGTATCCATTTTTCTGTTTCCACGCTACGTGTCACTACAGACAAAGGATATGCTGCCCAGTTTCACACTGTCAGCAAATATGGCTTTACACTCGAGCCTATAATGCTCTTCTGGAATAAAACTTGTCATATCTACCTTAGAAATTGTTATTGAAAAGTTTAAGGAACAGAGTGCATATTTCCTGGGGAGAAAAAACTGTCTATTTCTTCTTTAACCAGAAAATATCTTGTCTTGAATAAAATATGCTTATTTCTAATAAATTCTCTAACTAAATATTTACGACCTAGCTGGGAATATCCGTACTCTTGACTCTTCCCTGAAATTTCGATTTATTTATTAAAATGAAACAGAGCAAATCTAATGAAGAATGCATATCCGTCTAAAACTCAGTTATTTCTATTTTAAGGCAACATTTTTTATTGCATTGGTTATATATTTTTAGCACCTGCATAAACACCATTTGATTAAAGGTACATACATTTTAAAATTACCAATAAAAAGTAAGCTTAAGTAGGCAGTAAGATCCTCAAACAGAATGACTAACGCGAGCAGAATTGAAATTAATGACATTTTGCAATACCAATCCGTAGACCAAGTCTTTGGTCACTTGACTACAAGGGCTAGTTAAGAAGTAAACACTAAGGCTGTACATTTTTTCTGAATTTCGAACGGCATTTTGCAATATCGAAATATCGCTATCGAGGGAATTAAAACAGTGTATGGTCGATATGGTTGATGTTCGATTGTCAGCGATTCTTTAATATGAACTATATTCGAATTTGCGGGATTTTCTTTTTGTTATAAACTATATTTGATTTTCAACTATATTTCGATATAAATGATATTTTTAATATTCGATATATCGATCGATATTCAGCAATATCACCGTTTGATATCGAAATTCGGAATTCGCACAGATCTACTAATTGCTAGTGTGTTGTTTTCCTTAACACGGAAGGGGTTTCCTTTACAAGTAAAGAAAGTGGAAGTCTACGGTATTTTAAAAGTATTTTCTTCTAGTGGTAGTATTCAATACGTAAAACTTTCCCTCTAGCTTTTACGCTAGAAATTCCTGCAAACCTGCATATCTTTGAAATTTCTTAATTAAGCGTTGTTTTTTGCGTCTTTAAAGATGTCTTCGGGACTATGCGAAATAACTTAACGAAAGGAACTTCCCAGCTGATGCGCTGCTTTCAAAGTTCTTACTGTATCAATTTTCTTCCATTTCTTTCTTGTAAAAGAAGTTGGTTTTGGTTGAAATGAGTAAGTTATCCAGTTGGTTATTATTGTTACATAAAAGAATATCTTTCATTTTTAATAGCATTCAAAGCTTTTCTTTCCTTTAGCCAAACCGAAAGTTACTCCATTTTGCTCATTGTCTCAAGTTCAACATTTATTTATTGTGTAATGTAAAATATGTTTACCCAGAATAGGATATTATTTGCTAAATAATTGCTGTAATCTGACTACTTTATACACCGGTATATCTATAACAGATAAGAATTGTAGTCTCAAAAGGATCTAAGTGTGAGTAGTGAAAGGTTTGACTAGGTTAGTACCAGTTATGTCTTTATAGGTAATTATTAAATCTACACACTTTCTATAAACTCCACACACCTTACAGCAAATTCAATGTCAAATGTAAAATGAATAGAAAAATAAACATTTTATTAAACTGACTTAGCAAATTCTGAAAACAAATATTCAAATTTCGCTCCAAGGATCGTGATTTCTGAACCACACAAATTAGTAGACACATTTAACATTGAACAATTGAGAATAGGTTCTCAATTAATGGGTTCACTGCACAATGTAAAGTAAAAAAGGTAAACAAGAAGACAGACATCTATATATCATATACCATTTACATATATTGATTATCATATTCATATTATATCACATTAACCTTTGTTTTCGTAATCATTTTCATTACTCCATATCCCTTCAGTGTAATCTTTAAGCAATCTTCGTTTGCTTATCTCCACTATATCATATTGACGATATATTAGTTTCTTTTAACAATATACACTTACTTAACGAAGTCAGAAACATGAAAGGGTCATAGAAAGTTCATCGACATTCTCACCAAAAACTAAAACTATGTGGTAACATCTTCTCAAACAATGCCTGACGTCATTGGAAGACAAAACTTTATAGAAACTCAAGTTGTCTTAAAAGATCATATAACGTCATCCATATTCTATGACATAATCACATTATGTCAATAGTAATAATATGTTTTGAAACATTTAAATCAATTTTATAGTGGTAGTATTTCCGGTACTTTAAAAAACATCTTCTACTTTGTGATTAGAATATGCTGCTTGCTGTGTGGTCTTAGATGGGTTCAGAAAGTATTATGGCGGTCACTAGAGATGGGACACAAATTGTGTGTATCAGATTTTCTACTGATCCTGTTTCTTTGAAAGCTTCTTGTTTAAACGAAATATTTTGTGTCATCCTATCTTTTATCTTTAAACCTTGGGAGTATGACACAATTTTCGAAAAAATTAAATCAAAATTTCACTTTTCTTACGAATTGTATTCTTGAACAACTTTCTCTTCTTGCACAAGACAATTTCGTATCTCTTCCTAAAGAAAACAAAGAACGTTATTACAGGTTTACATTGATAGCAAGATAGTTATGTTTTGATGAATATTTCGGGATATTTCGGATCATTATCACAATTCACGAAGAGAGCCATTCAAATCTCTTTTCGAAGGGTCATATTACGATTGTTTTCTTTGATTTTTTTTTTTACAAAATGAAACTTTCCGTAATGATGATTTTCGTAAATGGATCGAAGTGAAACGCTTACAGTGTCCAACGCGTTGTTTCAAGATTTTAGTGCTAGAGTTAGATAGTTCTCTATTCTTTGTTCACTTGATTACGGGATGGAGGTTTACTGTTTATTTAAACATTGAAGAAATTAGCTACTTTCGTGATGGACAATCCCTTCTAGTATTAGTTGGTTCCCAATTCATATAAAAGACTTGAAAGAACTAGTGAAAACAACATGTGCACAAGTGCTTTTGCAATGATCAGTTTGTTAACTACAAAACCGATAATCCTTTTCCTGTACTTGTTGTTGATCAAGTTCATGAACAACATAACGAAGTGGGTGTTGTTAACCTTGATATTGTTGCAGAAAACTGGGACATAATCAGTTAGTATTGTAGAACAGTTTAAGTCACAGAGTGAAAAAAGTAGTACCAATAAGAATGTGAGCAATATGCTGCTTACCAGGGAATATGTATGCAAATTTAATCATATTTGTAAGGATACGCAACGACTTGCCGAAAACATTTGTTAGAGAAAAGAGAGGTGTTAGTCCTTGTAGCCAAGTAGGACAAGGAAATAATCTGCAAGAAACTGAAATGTTTTCTTTTACAGCAATCTGAAGAAAAGATAGAACTTCTCAAATTCCTTGGGAAACATGCTTTTTGTAAGGTTACTTGGGATAACAACATTATTTGGATTAATGACATCATTTATTCATCTTAGTTGGGAGTAACCTCCAGGAATACAGTCGAATAAGACAGGAAGAAGAAAATAGCTGGATTTTTTCTTCAGTATTAAACATGAATGTCCTCAGAAATTGTGGATTCTCTTTGCGACTTGAAGCCTTCATAAATACATGCGTAATTATTATTTACCATGAAAGGTAAATCGACTGTCTGGAATGTATAGATCGCATTCTGCGAAGCTACAAAACTCTTCTTCGCTATCTTTTTCCCCACCAGCATGTTTCCGATTCTACTTTTCAAGTTCAGGATAAGTTCGTGCTTTAGTACAAAGGAGATGAAGATGTCTTCCGCTAATCAAGTGAGAAAGTTCCTATTTAGTTTCGAAAGTTGTAGTCTGAAAAGTTTGCCACTAAGTGAAGAGGCGCAAAGAAAGTGCGCATTGTCTCTGTTCAGTATCAGACAGAATAAATCTAGGATCGTGTCTGTTTCGTAATAAAGGAGTACAATATTTTATTCTGCTCGTCGTTGACAAATTGTAAGAAATGGAAGAGGGAGTTACAAAATGTACAAAGCAAAATTCAAGTGTTTTAGGAAATGGCGCGGAATCTTTAAGATGTTGAGTGAAAATCAGAATTGTAAAACAACTTTATCATTGTCTATTATTCTGCCATTTTAATTCTTTGTTCAAATTAGCAGACTGAGTGTTCTACACTGCTATAATGATAGTCACCGAAAAGAGAACATTGCAAAAACAAACTAAAGCATTAATTAAGTCAAGGGATAATTGTTGAGTTCTGTAATTGATAAAGAACTTCAAATAGGGAACGCAAAACTAACTACGCAAGTTCAATGAAGTACATAGGTATCTCTCTATTCTAAACTTTCCCTTATGCAGCATGTCAAAAGAAATACTTTCAAGTACTGTGCCGAAAATATTCTATAGTTTGAATATAATTATTCACCTACAAAACCCAGAGCTAAATATTATACACAATATAGACATTTCAAGCCTTTCTTTGAGTAGAAAGGTGAAGTTCTAAATGGAATCATCCAAAGACATACGTATTCTACCAAAATCTGGAAACAATATAGAAGTGGGTTATCTATTTATACTTTTGTCCTCCATATATTGTGAATAAGTACTGTATCCTACCCTCGAATCTAGAAGGAATTCATTATTTCTTGTAAAAGTTCATAACATCTTTTATACGACAAAACATAATATACGATTACTAAGTGAATTCATTCTTATTTCAGATAATTTGTCTATTAGTTTACGATCTAACAGTCACATTCTAAAATGAAACGATTTGCAGCATGGATGGAATATTTCTATTATCTGAAAAACAAATTT
>JAGDQP010019311.1:0-29278 GCA_022664845.1 Lepisma saccharinum
ATAAATACCGTATGCTTAGTATCTTCATATTAGAACACAAACATGTGTGAAAGTAGGTTTAGGGACACTTTTCTTAATATTCTATAAAACTAGTCTTCTTGTAAGAAATCAAACGAATGGTTTATGTTTTAACTGTATCTTCTTATCTTAAAAAATTCATTTGTAAATGTTCCTTTTGCAATGTCTTATATATTCATTAGTTCACCATTATGTACAGTTACTTACAAAACTAAATGGATATTAATATTGTAAAAAATAGTAGCATTTTCCTCCAGGAGAATTGTTGCACTGTACGCCTCATAGTTAGACAACCAACATGACATTACAAACATGCTCCCAAAACATGACATGCCAGGATAGTCCTTCATTTGGAGCAAGAAATAATTAGTAG
This sequence comes from Lepisma saccharinum, assembly GCA_022664845.1. Taxonomy (NCBI): domain Eukaryota; kingdom Metazoa; phylum Arthropoda; class Insecta; order Zygentoma; family Lepismatidae; genus Lepisma; species Lepisma saccharinum. The sequence continues at coordinate 392 of JAGDQP010019311.1, forward strand.
GTTAGCATCACTTAGAGAAACACGAGATAGATAGACAGAAAAGCCATTCAAGTGAGGTTATAAGAAATAGAAAGTATTGCAAAGAAAAAGAAAATGACAATATGAACATCATGCATTGTTCACACAGAGAAAGAGAGAGAGGGAAAGAGAGAGAGAGAGAAAGAAAGAGAAAGCATGGATGAACACGGGGAAAGAGCGAACAAACAGAGAAGAAAAGAATGAAAGAGGGATAGAAAAATGGCAGATGACATGGAAATAAATGAAATTTTAACGCTTATGAATACACAATCTGCGTCTATCTCTCTCTCTCTGTCTTGTGTTTCTACGGGATAGACCTATTTCAGGAGCCGTCGCGAACATCATTTACAGAGCTTAATTCCTTGAAAAATATAACTTGAAAACTTAAACGCGGATCGAACTGACAACCTTGGGAATGAAAGTCTCACATGATGACCACTGAACTACACAGACCATAACAGATGTGTTGTTCAGTCAGCAACTAAACTCGCTACTCTCAGCGATTTACCACAAACGAATAAGTCAGGCAATAACGCCATTTGGTCGTCGAAGAGAGGTTCGATGCCGGGTTTTGAAAGATTCCGACAAGGGACCGACGATATTTGAAAAATAATTTGAAATAAAAATTAAGTAAAATAGAAAATTGTGTTTGTCAGGGTTTTAAATCATGGACAAAATTTCTTTTTCTTTAAAAATAATTGATTATTCAGAATATGAACTCGCGACCCCAGGCGTGAGAGACGAACGCGATAACCATTACATCACCGAGACTTTTTTATTCTGATGAAGAGAAGACAGTATTCAGCGACCTATGTTCTACGTGTCACCGATATCATAACAAAACAAGTATGATGTTTTCCATGTCAAAGCTTTTGCTTTTATATATCGTACTTAAGATAAAATTAAATTAAAAGCTGAGCAAAGCATTACGTTTTAATTACAAAACAAAACATGTAACTGTATCACCAACTGACAATAGTGTCTCAATACAGGAAGTGGGGGTGTTCGTTATAGAGATTGTCCTACCGACTTTTGGTATGTTTTACGTACCGACAATTATAGATATACCGAACGATACCGAAAATACCGAAATACAGATATACCGAAGGATATCCATATACCTAAATACCGAAAATATCGAAATATTAATATACCGAGATACTGAACGATATCGTATACGGAAATACCGAATAATATTGAAATACCGAACAATATAAAAAAACGAGAAACAACGATATTGAGCGATATGAAAGTACTCATTGACGTATGTATTTACGGGTGGCTGTGCGTTTTGATTCCTTTTAATATGCAAAATAATAATATAATTTAGCTATAATTATCTATATTCGGGTACTTATTACACCCAAAAGTTTGGAGTTGGACCTTTGAAATCCATTGACCCTCCTCCCAAATTAATATTTAGTTACGTGTCAGGAAGTACTGAATCTTTCATGCAGTTTGTTTCTATGGAAGCTCCATCATGCGAAAAGGTGAAAATGTCAGTTTAAAATTCTGTTAAAATGTAAAAAAATTAGGATCGTGTAATCTTTACTTATTTATTTTCAATTTGCATCTATTTTTACAAGAAGCCAGTTTCTTAGAACGAACTGAAACCCAGCAGCTGACATGTAATATTTTGCAATTTTCAGCTATCGTTAACCAAAATCAACATGTTTTGAAAATGATTATACGCGTTAATATAAATGAAGTTCTGTGCTAAGACTATCCTCAAATTGAAGAACACGACTTTCGACGGACACAATGTCCGTAGCGTTCGGAAAAGATATGATCAGGACCTATATTGTAGATACTATTTTAGTATTCGAATTACAGGAATGACTCTCCCATAATAACATAGGAGTTATTCAAATAATACGTAACCATTCAGGGTGAGTGATTCAAGCTTTTCTTATTTTATCTGACAATGAGGAGGGGGATCAAAGCAATGTTTACGTCGGATTCACTTTAAAATATATCAGTGTAAATTTAACACTCTTTTGACTACGAAATAACAATAAGAAATTTGACTGACTTACGTAAGCACAAGAGGGGGGGGGTTATCTGCTTATTTTTTCTTATATGAGGGTATAAAATGACTAAAATGACCACTATATGGACTTCGAACAAGTACATTCCACCTACCCACGCGCACCCCACCTCATATAATATAGTAAACTACAACAAATTCATTTCTTAACTAAATATATTCCAAGTAAACCATAAGCAGCATTCATAATAAATGACAGAAAATGGCAGCAAGGGAAAGACCATTTCGAACGAATTATCTGCATGAACGCCTACATTGAGGCAACCCAAATAACAGCAGTGTTTAGCGGGTTCTATCATTTTCGTCTTTTAAAAGTTACTCGCAGTGATGGTTACCGTCATATCAAACACCTGGTAAAAAGTTTATTGGAATGATTCTAATACAGCATTCTAGGTCTATCGAATTTGGGAGTTACATTAGACAACAAAGTTATGCTTTTTCGTACACATAGCTTGCTAAAGATAGCAAACAATGGATTTCATTTTCACGGAAAGAGGGAACACTACTTCACCTGTAGAAGCCAGTAACACATCTAGTTAGCCATTCCAATTCTAGATGCACATAGTCAACACCAAATACATTTAATGTTATCATGATTTTTGGGACACAAGTGTACGTTACTTAATCTTTATGTCAAACCACATTTTGATACCTTTTTTAGTAGTTAGTAGTGACAAAAATCAGGCTAGCATTGGAACAAATGTTGTTCAAAGAATGTCAAGTTATCTTAGCTTGCTATTTCTTTTTCTTCTTCTTCTTTTATGACTGGAGATTGAAAATTTATGCAAGACTGAAAGTTAAAACATACACTAAGAGAGTGTGTTACCAAATATTGACAGAGTTATTCTATAAAATGAGACTACGTTCGTCGCATTTAGAATAATAGTTTCTTCCATATACAATTGTCACGATTTTCATGGCTGCCAGTTACGTTAAGAGCAAATTTCATAAGTTTGTTAGTTACGAACGAACTTTCGTATACAACATTCGTACAATAATTACTGTGTAACTAAATGTTATATATAAAGTACACTAATTACTTCATTCAGAAACAGTGACATCACACCCGTGAACATTTTGTTCTTGGATTATTTTCGAAAGGTGGTCATAGATAAATGCTAGCAAAAAAGTCTTAACTATGATTAGGTGCATATCGATATTAATATTAGGTACAATTGGAAAGATTTAGAGTGTTTAGAATTTAACTACTAAGTCTAGATAGGGATTAATCAAAACTTAATCCAGAAAATATTTTTCAGGAATTGTTGTTTTCTATACCAACTAATAATAAATGCCTTCCTGAGCCACTCTTTATATTCTATACTTCTTTTCTTTCTTTACAGAACAGAGTCGAGTAATCGAAAGACTTAACAGAAGAGCATCAATAAATAAGACATTAAAATACAAATTCTGTAAACATTTTTTTCCTTGCAAAAATGATATCTTCTACTTGTCAATAATTTTCACCAATGTTGTACATCTCCTCCTGGAATAAGCACTCGGGTATTATTTCCTCCTCTTGAAATAGAAGCAGGTCTTCCCCCTTCCAATCTCTGTCTCTGCAATCCCTTCCAATCCAGCCATCCCTGTCTTTCACTATTGATCTTGTATTGCCTATAGATAGATAATTTACTAAATGGACCGCCTGGTAGTCATGGCAACCAGGGCGGAAGGATTGATTTTGCGGAATCATAGGAAGTGTGTAAAACATCTGCGAGAACCACCAACGCAGCACATGCTTCAAAAAGCTTTCCCTTCACCCCGTCTCTCCTTGTCCTCTCTGGAATTAAAAGAGTACAACCAAGAGACAGGTGCTTGGCTTAGTACAGGGAGGCAGCACGGGTTGAACAAACCACAATGCTCTTTGCAAACAGTCACGTTTTCTATTTCTGCTTTGATCCCAAACATAGCAAAACATCAGACAAAAAGGAATGAATGAACATAATTCAAAACTGTCATAACTGGTTATGCATACTATAGCATATTTAAGAAGTAACTCGAAGAGCAGTTTTATCTTACTTTATGTTATGTACAGTGGTTGCGTAAGTAATGCGGTTTATACCTACCTATATTATAGATCATGATCAAGAGACAACTTACAAGAAATGTCTATATCTGCATTCTTGAATAAAGTTAAGTTCAAGCAAAAAATATGGAAAATACTTCTGATATTGATGTTGCCATGTGAAAATTGTCTCAAACAGACAAGGTTTGGAAATAAACACCATTTAATTTCTTCTTTATGCTCTTGTCTTCAATCTGACTTCTATCTCCATTGCGAATCTGCTTGTGATACTGTTATATCACGTTACTAGCTTCAGAAAGATTACGTATCTCAAATGATTTTAAAGTTTGCCGTCGTTCATATTATTGCAGCTCACTTTGAGATTGTTTCCAGAAGTTTATTAAGACCTGATATATTTTATATTGTTTCTCTGATGAAAAAAGTATGCAACACATTTCATTTGATATAATCACAGCAGTGACATTCACTTGGAAGGTAACATCATTTCTTTGACAATTCTAATTAAAACTAAACGCGTGTAATTCTTCTAACATGTAATTACAATTGAATTAAACATGCAGTGAGTTAAAGGTATTGTAGAAATTTGTATTACGCTATCATCTGAAGCAGTATAACCTTCTGTTGGGCATTGTGATTGTGAAACTACTGTTTCCCAAACACCATATATATATATATATATAATTTATTATCTATAAACTGAAGAACGCTTAACAGATTATAGTTAATCCACCAATATTCTATACAGACATCTCATTATATGTCTACATAGACAAAGCCTCTACATAGACATAACGAACACAGTACATTGTACGAGGGTCATTTTAATATAATATCTGATATTAATAACACTTTGCATAAACTAACAACTCAAGTCATGCTTTGGACTACAACCTGGCCGCCAACGTGTCTTAACTCATCTGTGACTCACTCAGCTACGATCTCTTCAGTAAATCAGACATTAATTTCTCAGTAGCATTTCAATTGCGAGGTGTGATCGGTGATTCATTTTTTTAAAATAACATTCGCCAAACTGAAATTCATAGACAGATAGATGTAGTGTATGAAAAAGATATAATGAACGGTATAAGGCAAATGCAGAAATGGTATAGGTTATTCAACGAATGGAGAACAAACGTACATGATGAATCAAGATCAGGACAATCGTCTGTTCGCACCGAAGAATTACAACATGCAGTACGAAAATAGCAATTGACGAGCTTCACGAGACTTTTATCTATTTTCTGAAATTAAAGAAATTTTAAATCGAAAAACTCAAGAAGACCGATGACAATATCCACAATGCTATCACCGACTAATTTCAGGAAAAAGTAGCAAAGTTACTCAATGAAGGAATCGTATAAATCATCTCTTGATCTAAACAACGCTTGGATATCAACGGGGATTAAGTTGAAAAATAATTTAAGATATTGTTTTTAGTGTTAAAACAACATTTTTTTTCTTACAATAAATTAATCGTTAGTACACTGTAAAAAATAGTTGTGTTAATTCAACACAATGCGGTGTACCAGCGTGACTACCACTTTTGTGTGTTAAATCAACACAATACACGGTGTTGATTTCGGTACTGGAAGAAAAAAAGTTACGGCTGTAGCTAGATTTGAACATGGGTTGCTCAGTTGGAAGTCAAGCGTCTTACCGACTTCGCCAAATCGTCAGACGGAAAGAGTACTAGATTGAAATAATATAGAGGATTAAAAAAATCTTGCTGAACCGTAAACACAAACAAAGTTACTCCCACGACTTATGCCATGGTTTAATCACTTTTTCATTGGTCAATTAGGGATCACAATCCCCATTTACTGAGAATATGTTCCATTTCTATGAAAGTAAGCGCAGCATTCGACATATTATTACGATAAGAAAGCAGTAATGCTGCTCAAGTGTTTGGCTTCCGCCATCTTGCTTGCTTTCATAGAAATAGAATTATTCTCAATGAATGGGAATTCTGTTTTCCAATTGACAAATAGGATGTGATTAAAGCATGTCATAAGTCGTGCAAGTAACTTAGTATGTTTTTGGGGTTCAACAACATATATTTGAACCCATACATTGTTTAAATCTATAGTGTAGTCGTTTAATTCAAATGTTGTTCATTAAATATCGTTTGCATCTACTTTATTTTCTGTCCGACGATTTAGCTCAGTCGGTAAGACGCTCGACTTCTAACTGAACAACCCATGTTCAAATCTCATTGCCTCCGTAACTTTTTCTTTCACAGTACCGAAATCAACACTGTGTGTTGTGTTGATTTAACACACAAAAGTGGTAGTCACGCTGGGACACCGCATTGTGTTGAATTAACACAACTATTTTTTACAGTGTAGTTTATGACGAAGCAGTTCTTTCTTTTCAAACACTCTCAGGGGGGATGTTTCATGGGATACTCAGAATCTCTTACGTTTGACGCTTGCATGTGCACGGTAGTAGGCAGAGATAGTATTCAGACGTGAGCACACGTAGATCATCAGTCAGGTATTTAGTATAGTCCAATGAAGAACATTTAAAGCCTGAATGTCTGGAATTTCAAAAGCATACCTTTTGCTCTGAGAGCTAAACTAGGTATTCCTAAGTGCATGTATAGGTATATCTTCAGAGTTTCCAGTACAGAAGACAGTTTGAACTCGTTCATACACTGACTACTGGAATACCAAACGTTTTGACTACATTTTTCGAACAATTTTTCTGATCTCACAGTAGCTCGTGACTTCTTTTATGTTGGTATAGGTTAGCAACGATTTTCATTTGTGCTTTTAATTGTCATTATTATGTTGTTCGTTGACAGTAAATTGAGTTTAGTGGAATTTTGAATTTAATTTTTAAGGCCTTTAGGTAACTTTGGCTCTGGCAGGATGGATGACGATGGATGAATTAGCGGAATGAAGAAAGTTGGAGGAAGCGGGAGAACCCCGAGAAAACCCCGCACACGGTGTTTGTCCACCACAAAGGCCACAGGACATGAACTGGAATCGAACCGACGAGCCAAAGCGCCAGAGGTGGGCGCTTTACCACTGAGCCACCGCGGCCTCAATTGAGTTTAGTTATATAATAATTACCTGCTTGTCTCTCCGCCGTCTGTTTGCTTACTATTTCGAGGTTGAAGAAGAGACGACATATTTAACGGAAGCTGGTGAGCCAGTCAATATTTTGTTCAATATTTCTCCTCGTTTATTATACTTGGAAGGCAGTCTTACATCTGTTCATTTTCGCTCCACAGTTAGGTCTCTGTTATTTAATGACAGACTGGTATTAATGCTTATTTTAATAACACAGTTCGAAAGACTCTTGTCTAATATTCACAAGAGGGATGTGCAGCCATGCAGTCTAAATTACCGTCCACAAATCGGTGGTTGCTGCAGGTGGAGGATCCTAGGCACAAATAGCCGGTTCGATGATATTCCACATGTGCTCGATAGGGCTCGTATCCGGCGATCTAGGAGGTCAAATCATGCGTTGGAAGTTACCAAAATGTTCCTTAAACCAGTCGCGCGCCATTGCGGCCTGGTGATATGACGCTTTCTCGTTCTGGAAAATCCCATCGTTGGCAGGGTACACGAAGTCCATAAAGGGATGGAAATGGACACCAAGAAGCTGAAAATAGTGCTGACCGGTCAATGTCCGATTCAAGTGCACCAGAAGATCCAGATCATGTCAGGTAAACACAACCCACACCATGACAAAGCTACAAACAGCTTGCACAGTGCCTTGGTGACAACTCATCTGTCCACGCTACACGTTGCCACTTGCCAGCCTAAGGCCCAATCCACATGTTCTCGACCTCATGTGAATCGCCGCCGCCGATGGGCAGCGATTAGTAGCGGCACACGTGTCGGTCTTCGGCTGCGATACCCCATGAATACTGGTTGGGATGATCTCTGGGATATGATCCTGGGACGTTCTGCATTGATTCCTGCTGTCAGATCATGCTCTGTTGCTTGTCTTTTTTCCCGGACGAGTCTGCTCCGACGTCGCCTGTCGCCGTCATTTGGCACCTGTGGACAGCCACTGCGTTGTCCCTGATAGGTCATAATGCCTCCGCCTCCTATGCGGTACTCAGGGTCGATCCTTGACATGGTGGAATGAGTAAAGTTCAATCTCCGGACGACTTCCGAAATCGCATCCCCCATTCATCTAGCACCAACTATCATCCCCACTCTCAAACGTCTATAATTCCCGTTGTGGATTGCCATCACTGCGGAACACGACCTTTCATTGCACTCGCAGAAATCCAGCTGACCACATTGCAGTTGTTTCGCGCCGTTCGACTGGGTTACTACGATGTTACCGCGCCGTCAACTAATTCCCTCCCGCTATCTCATAACTTTTGGTACTTCAGTGTATATCCAAGATTAGATTATTTATCTGATTTACGTTGCTTACACAATCTACTCTGAACTTGTTCAACTCTGCAAGTACATGAACGTAATTATATGCAAGTGCATAAAACGTAATATTCTTGATACATTTCTTTAGTAATTAGTTTCTTAGGAGCCTAAGGCGTTCGTCAATGATAGGTGTGTATTTATAGTCATTTATTTGTGGATCTGCAGTGTTACTGAGTCTTATTAGTTTACAAGTTTTGAAGTTGATGGTTTGAATCCGCTTTAGTGTTACTTCGTTACGCACTTGAAGTTTTGTCTAACTTGAATCCAAAGTAAATATTAGTACTTGACATTCTTTGAATGACGTGTAGAGCAACAGCTTCTTTGTTGGTTGCACCCGTGAGTCTTCACTTAGACTTTTCCAGTTGTGTTCAGTTGTGGATCTGAGCAGCCTTTAGATCGTAAGAATCGTTAGGAAGTGTACTAAGTTTGTTCATTAGTCTGGTATTATTATTATCATTTGTTACCAACTTGAACACGAAATTCTGGGAGCACTCAAAGTCTCTTGTGTTAAACTATTTTGTGTTCAGTTGGACGTTTCAGTCGAGCACGTTGCTTCCCTCAAAAGTGTGTGATGAAATCAACATTTCACGATCAGAATTGGTGCACGGCGTGTGCTGTCGGAGTTCAAACCCACTATGATTGTGATGGTAAATGGTAAGGCACTTGGAGCACTCGGTAGAGAGGAAAGATGGTGCGGAACTTGAATGTTCCTTGTTCGACAATGTAATGAGTTTGGCGTATACTATATACGGCATTACATTGTGTGATAGAGGACTCCCGGATACATAGATTAAAGTAGTCCGAATAGAATTGGTTTTTAATACTTGTATGACATATAAACATGCCATAGACATTGGAGGTGATTACTTTCAAAATATATAAATATTACACTGTCGTCAGTGTGGTTATTATATTTTATAGTATTATCAGTGTCGTTATTTAGTTGGCATACTGTGAATAATTACGACAACCTAGTCACAGCCATGCATTATCTCTTTTTATATATGATATCGATCGACTCGCTTTCAACTTAACAGAACAATCCGCCTTATCTTCAAGCTCATAAAAGTATTTAAACATCCTGCTCCTTGTAAAGTCAAAAATCAGCTTGCAAAGTTTAATTTATTTTCCTCCAACCATAAATTTTAATTCAGATCTGGTCTTAAACTCACTTGAGTCAATGACAATATGAAGTTTAAACCCCCCATAGTCTAATTAGAAAAAAGTTGTATACTACGGAGTGACACTGAAAGGAGGTGCAGGAACCTGTACACAGGCTATTCGCACTAATTTCCTGGATTTTCCCGCTGTCACAGCAGTTAAATGTCAGGATGTCATCGTCGCTTAAGGATCTTTTCCTTCCTTCTTCGAAGACAGGAAACGTTAGTATGTTAGAGGAAACGTCCTGCTGTAGTACCGTTGCTCTTAAGCCCAAAGATGTTAAATTTCAATAAAGTTTGAATTCCAACCAGGACATTCCTGGTGTATATCTGTATTTTGACAGTGCTGTTTCAAATCTCACTTAAAATTCATGAACTGAAGTTTCTTGTGCTTTACCTATTAAAAGTACTCCTTCAGTGAAGTGTTTGAAAAAAAAATAGAGACAAGGTTTATTCTAATGATTAACCACATGTTGATGAGGTTCAATAGCTTCCCAAAAAGTTAATTTAATCGTAAGAAAATTTAAATGCATTTTCATAAGAGATCCGCAAGAAGAATTCTGATGTGATACCACTAGAAACAGTTACACTAGCTCTATATTTTCTTAGAAAACTAACGATTATTATCCATTCTATGAAATAAATAAAATAGTTTGGAGAATACGAACTTTATTTGTAATGTATATGACAACGTATTTGTAATGTATATACTACATCAAGGTGTGTAAGAAGCACCTACAATATAGTAGAATAGGATTATTACACAAGCGTAAATTTCTCCTGTGCAACAATTACAAACAGCATGTGATGGATTGTCTAAAAAGTCCTGGATCAAGAGACGAGATGGGAAACTAAGTTCGAGATATGCATCTTTTTTACTCCTCTTCACTCTACTCAATGCTAAAAATAAACGGATATCTGAAGTACATATGGAAATCACAGTTAGTGTTGACACAGCTTTTTCCCCCTCTTTTGTGTGTTCCATTGGAAAGACGAGAGGTTTGGAAAAGCAGAATTTCTCTGTATGAGGAGCTATGTTTGTCTAATGATGAAGGGGCACAATGACGGGAGAAGGGGGAGTGTGCTGTATTCACTCAAGACTCGCCCCGTGATTCCTCCTCCCCTCTCCCCCACATATACATTTTTGCTTTTTCCTCATCCACAAGGAGTATACATAGAGAGTTGTCACATATTTTGGTGGAGGAAGAACGGGTTCAGCGATAAAGATTGGATCTCGCTTAGTGGAGGAGGTTATATGCAAGGCTCCATCCATGTGCAAGAAAAAGATCCGCCCTTAGCTCCCCTTGCCTTCTACGTACTTTTTGCGTCCCCTCCTCACCTCCAACTATAGAGTGTGTGTGTGTGTGTGTGTCCCTTCTCTGAGTCAAGTGAAGCGAGTTTTATGTTTGAAGAGACCCGACGACCATAATTTCAGGTCTCCGAACAAACATCATTCGAAAAGAGGTCGAACAAAGAGATATACAGACAGAAGAGGAAAAACGGAATAGAGAAAAAGAGAGATGGATAGAAGGATAGATGCAGCGATGCATAAGAGGAGCACTAGAATGCGAGGAGGTTTATACAGAAATCTGTCCACGAATAAAAAAGTGTATATGTATGCCTGCTTGCAATGTGTGCACATGAAGAATATATATCCTTTCCTCATATTTTAGACCCAGAGATAGAAAAAAAGTAAGAGGCCTGTGATTAAGAATCGAAGCTTTCCTCCATAACTTTTGTGATGTTATTCAAAATACGTGGTCCGATTTCCAGACACTATTTGCAATCTGGAACAGGTAGGAACATGGACTAAATTTTGTAGAAATTCTGTTCAGTGTGTAAAGGGCACAATTTAAGACAACTTTATATTTAGGCATTATTACCAGCAAAATGATAATTAGTGCTAGAAATGCACCTATGAAATGAAATGAAAAAGCTACTAGGACGTACGAAATCTTAACTTGTTTGTTCCACACACAAATTAGTGATTTATAGCAAGAAAAAGTAAATAGAGTTGAAAATTTGTAATCTGACATCCTTTGGAGTCAATATATGTAAAAATACTTGGGTAAAATTTATTTTTTAATGGACCATTCAAGTAACTTTTGACTTCGGCCCATCAGGATTATTCGTCACCTTCTAGTTAAAATCCACAATCACAAACATCCACGTCCCGTCCGGAATTCGAACCCGGAACCTTCGAGTCGTTGGGTTAGTGCCGTAGCCCACACGGCCATCAGGTCGGCGGCAATACATGTAGAACAAATTATATCTGTATACCAATGTAGCCAAAATTCTTTCTAAAAAGTAGATTTTGCTCGCTTCGGTTCTGTAAAAAATATTCTGTTCATATAATTCTATACATTGAACCCATTCCAAGTAGCTCGTACGTTGAAAGACGCTCCTCCAAAGCACTAAATGCAATCTTTGAAGCACACAAAATGTTACTTTACATTCATAAGATTCAAATATACATATATTTTACTCCATTTCAATAACTGGGATGAAGTAATAGACAAATTTAGTACTAAATCTTCACTTTCAGTGTGAAAGATCCACCATCACTCCTAGGACAAAGTCATTAAGAAACAAATGAGGTACACAGAGAGTTTTGTGAATAAAGAATCCTGAAGACCAGCACCAATTAAACTTGAATAATTGGTATGACTATATTTTAAAGATATATTATCCATTTCATTAAAAGTAATCTATTCATTATCAAAAGTTCGGTTACATCTTCTCACATCTTGAAGTCTTAAACGAAATCAGTTCCAATACACGCTTGTCTTATATGGTGCATCATTTTCTACTAAAAGGGAAAGATACAATGTTCCAAATGTATCGAGTGAGGAAATTCATCTTCTTGATTCCAAAACTTCTTAATCGTTTGACTTTAGCTGGATGTTTCATGTTTATGATAAGTACTAAACAACTGACTTATTGCCTGTTTCTATGTAATAATAGAATACTGTTGTAGCGATGTTTTGGCACCGGTAAGACTATGATACAAATTTGTGTGTTCCAAGTTTTCAACCAGTCCATAATCAAATTAGATCAATACCTTGTGTAACATGTTTTCAAAGTTTTGCAGCAGCAAGAGAAATCGTCATCAAGTCAATCTGTGATATCATTTAAGTACTGACTACTCATCTGCTGAAGTATTTTGGTAGGGTTATATTTTTATTTCACAGAAAGTGAGTTCGCAATTATTTCAAATATAAAGTAATCCCAGTTCATTACAAGCAATCCCACGTACTTCATAGTTATGTACATTACGATACGTAGAACTAAACAAATTATAAAACAGAATTATTATACACAACAATTTGGCACTCGAAATAATCGATCTTCGATGCTGTAATCAAAGGACTTCTAATCCTTTTTTTTAAATATTCAAAATTGTCAATTTTAATGTATTATGAAATCAATTATGAACTGAATCTGAAACCTTCTACTACAAAAAAGGACAGAAACTAAATGCAAAATAATTAACACATTTAGGTATCTGAATACTTGATACAGAATTTTCTTTAAAACTGTTTCAACATTCTCGTACTAGATGAATACTTAAGGCAACCCTATAAAATAAATCAAGGTACAAGAGAAAGAAAGATGCAGCGTTAATTTTTCAATTTACAGAACACCCTCTTCGGTTGCAGATGATACGTGTCACCACTTCAACTGCAGTTATTTAGGATTCTAAATTGTCTATTTAATAAACTAGAGAAGTATAGATTTGTAAAACACAGATAAAGAACGACAGAGCATCATTGACAGTAACAATTTCAGTGCCCCTTCCCCGTCCTCTCGCCTACCTCCTAATTTACTTCTCACCAATGTAAGAAGAGCACGACGCATTCCTTTCTCTCCCTGGCAGCCATTTCGTTCTGTTTTCTCCAAGGTTCAATTTCACAGAGGAAGAAATTCGAGACACGAAGTTTAAACTTTACAACAAAAACCTTTTCCTCTTAACAAAGAAAACACGAGAAAGAGAGAGGCCTGATTCTAAAGTTTGTGGAAATGCAATTTAGGGAATCGTCACATAACTCTGCTACCTCGAGATTTTCCCTTTTACCTTTACGGTACTACGAAAAGTTTTCTTATTGGCTGACGAATCACCAGCAACAGTTTCCCTGTTTTTTTTTTGCTTTTCTTTCTTCTTTCCCTTGCATAGTGCTGTCGGATCTTCAAGATTACATACACTTCACAAGACTCTTTGTCCTGATATACGAAGAACACTGATACATAGAACACACAAATACACCTATGCTAAATGTAACATACAATTCAATACAAATACACGTATTTATGTTAATTTTAAGGTATACCGTAAGTGAAGATATAAAAAAAATATTCGTTTCCTGGTTCACACAATAGTTTCCTAGATATTTAACACTGACCTAAATAGAGCCATAGAGCCGTATTCCTTAAAATTATGTTAGTAATATAAAGTGATATACCCATCTCATCTAAATGGTAAATGTCAAATTTGTTTCCTTATTCATATATATTTAACAAAGACAATTTTGTAGCGCTGTCCTCTCCGGCACAAACACAACGCAAAATTCACATTGACCCAGGCCCGTAGGCCAGAAGTTGCGGTTGAAGTCTTCAAATTAGTAGTAAGTTTGAGTTCCGTTCTCGGCAATTCTGACTGAATATACCTGATCTTTTTTTTTTATTTTACCAGGCGAATGGTAGGGTGATACCTCGAATGAGGCCCTGACCGCCCTACTATCTTAATCGCTTCTTCAGGAAAAGTGTTCGCCGAAAGACATCATCCCTCAGACTTGTGATGTACTTAGGTCATAGATGACAACCTAGACCATAAATTCAAATTTTAAAAATGCAACAGTTCAGATTTATAAGTCACTGAATTATTGATACTATTTTATCTTTTAATATTATATACGTCGTGGTTTCGTATCAACAAACAGCTAGATTTTCTTTTTGAAAAACTCATCAAATCTTTAAATTCACCAGACATACTACTCATTCTGATAAGGGAATATCATTGGCTACATTTAACATATTACGAAAGTTACTAGTAACGTCTTTTATTATGCACATTTCGTGGGTGAAATATTGATCTTATAGACAAAAAACCTTATTTCAATCTTATAGACTATAGAGCCTTTGCAGCGATAGGCAATGAAAGACATTCGCTTCCACAAGTTTTCTGTAATTATAATTTTTGTACAGTATTCATAAGTGGTGACAAACGATAAAAAAGCTATTTTTATCGGTTTAAGACTTTATATGATGATAGAATATAAATGATGAGGAAAACGATGATTCCTACCTAAAACAGTACTTAACAATTTGACCAACTTTCTCGTTCTGGAGACCACTTCCTTTGCAAAATGACTCAGAGAGAACAAGAGAAAGTGCGAAAGGTTGGGGGAAAGAAACTCAACAAACCTTCCGTTCTGTTCACGTCCCATTTATACACGGAACCATTTAGTTAAAACCTCTCGTTACAAAGCTTTTTCTACTTCCAAATTCGCTCCGAACACCCTTCTATTCTCTGGCTCCCCCTCCGCCCCGTCCGCAAGTAGTATAGTACTTCACAACAAACCAAGCTTAAGCTCACAAACCATCTTCATCGATGGCTATAAACCATCGAATCTCTTCTGAACAGTGTTATAAATTTAGGATTCAGATTATTTAAACCGCTCCAATGGACCAAAATCCGTTACAATCCCTGGAAGAAGACCATTGTGGCGGTTCCTCCACGCGTCCTTAACATGAAACGTTTATGCCAGACTTGTTTTTATTCTCACATAAAGCGTTATAGTGTCCAACATCATTTCCCCCCCTCTTTCCTCCATCGCTGGATCCTTTCAAACGAAGAAGCATAATTTATTTCCCTTTCCACTTCCACCCTACAAGTCTCCTATTAAAAAATAAAAGACGAGAAAAATATTCAAATGAGTGTCCATAGAACGATGAATTCGGTTCTTTACAGACTGAAGTATTCACAAGAAATACACTGAGAAATTTGCCCTAGTTGTGTTCCTAGTCAATACACGAATTTTCAAGCCAAATCGACGGAAGGATAAATGGTGGAAAGCAGGGAGTTTCGTCAGTCAGGGAAGATGTTATGTATTACATATCAAATCTGACAAAGAAGTATTTGCATCCCGAAGTTTCCACGTGACTGAGTTTTTATACTAACATAAAAAAAATAGTGTGTTCATTTCTTGTATAAGTAAATTGGCAGCAATCAACTTAAGTATATTTTTCACTAGTTTCCCTTCTTCGCTGTTCCATCGGCACTCTCTTTCCTGAAGATGGACAGTTTCTCTTTTGGATTTGATACTAACAGGTGTTCGATCGGACTGAAGTTACAGTTGTGATGAGGGTATTAAAATAGACAGAAATCTTTTCCAAGAAGTCTTCAGAAAACAAATTGAAAATGAAAATTACCAAGAATCAGAAGCTAAAACAACCGAGGTAACCCATATTGGAGTCTAATATTTATCCAATTACTTGTTACGTACCCAATTTATACGTTGCTGTTAAGATCTAACTTTATTTTATTGTACCAGATTTTCGATTACAAATCACAGGTTATCTTCGGAATCTCCACTGTATAAATCGTGAGCATGGGATTATTAAATATTTCTTAATTATCATTATCGGCTAGATAATAAAAACGGAGATAACTTCATTAATAAAACGATACCATTTCCATATAAGATTTAATTATGCACATAACTTGCTTTGTGTGTAATCGCATTATTCATAAATAACTTAATTCTCTTTTGAATATCACAATAAGGCGTGAAATCATTAAACTTCACATAACAATCTCAATACAATCATGTTTTTAAAATCTTCTTCTATATATTTTGTTTGTTTTCTTAGTTTGGCTCTCGCTTGATTTGATTCATAGGCATAAATCGTTTTAATCATAATTGGTTTTAGTTCTTAAAGTTTGTCATTGTTTGTATATTCTTTTGCACATAAGAAACGCAATCATAATATACACTAAACACATACAAAATATAAAATACAAACCCAACACATAAAATACCCAAGATACTTTTGGTTAGTAGAAGTCCAAAATCACAAGATCATATCTCATAGCTGAACAAAATAGTCATGTAGGCAGAAAATAGCTTCAGTTTCTGAAAGAACATTAACACAACTTCTAAATGCAGACACCGAATTAACTCTGACTGATTAAAACAAAAAAAAATCTTTAACTTGAAGTTTACTTTTCCCATTTCCGAAGCATTCAATTATATAGTTCAGAAATTTATATACAGAGTGTTTCAACGAAAACTTCTCACCCCTTTTATTTCGTAAGTGAGGAGCTCATTTGAAAAAAAAAAAAACTTTAATTTCGATAACAACGACTTACTGTTATGCTGCCCCATTTCCTGTGGACCAGTGGAAAGGTCCGTTTTTCTATTTACAAAAATGTTATTATTTTGGAATTTCACTCAATACTCTGGGAGAAATTACGTTTGAAATTTTTACTTATTCTTTATAAACAGATTCAGTGACCCTATTAGATATTAGGAGTACCCTCAACCACCCATCATACATTAGACGGGGTTCCTACAATCATTGTTATAACGTATATAAGCGTGTTGTGTCATTATCTGCGGTCTAGTGGTAAAATCTTTACTTTTCGTAAATGGCAACCTGGATCAATTGACACATGATTTGAAACCTCCTTTTACTCTAAATGTATTTACAAAAATGCTATTTGTGAATTCAGTGAATGTTTTGCGAGATATCGAGTTTTGAACTTGCACCTATTATAAATTGAAAATGTATTATTGAAGCAATAATTTATCCTATTAAACATTGGAAGTGCGTCCCCATCATCACCATACAGTAGAAGAGGAATGCTGGGAAAATTTTCAATTTCTTTTAAAAAGGCAACAGGAGTCAAGTAACGTTATTTGCAAGAGCTCTTGATACTACGTATTTATATAAATGTAATAATTTGGAATTTCAGTCACAGCTTCGCGAGATATCATGTTTTGAAATATTAAACACTATAACTAAAAATCGTTAGTGTGTAACCCTCCATATAACACTAAAGATCTCTGGAGTATAATTACAGTCAAACTTATTCTCTTGGTTAATCTTCTGCAATGCAGTGGCTTGTAATGCTCAAATGTAACCAAAGGTCACTTGACATAACATAGATACTTTAAAGTTTAGTTGATTACGAGTGATAACAAATGTCGAAACTTCAAAACTTAGAAAATGAAAATCGAGAAAGTTCGAAATTTAACAAATATATAAGAAATCTGTTTTAAAATTGTTAGATACTATAAATAAAAGGTTCCTAATTTAGGAAACATCTTAATAAATTTGTCAGCTGCTTTTCACCAGCCTCTCTAGAGTTTTAAGAGCCCACGACACATCATATTAAGCTCAGAAGGCAATCAATTTATAGATCAACAAAACTATTTACATAAGAAAGATTGGTGGAGATCATTTAGAACATTTATTAAAATGTAATCTTCCATAAAGTGTGAACAGCACTTTCTATTACCTAATATTTCATACGAGATTATTTACAAAGGTTTTACTAAAATTTTGTAATAGTATCATTGTTGTAAACTCAAAATACATTTAAAATGGCGTGCCACTTCACTAACGTTGCCTTTTTAAAATAACGTTTACCTATTAGGCCGCATTGAATAGTTTGATTTAGTTAAATTTACCGGAAAGGTGATCCCAGTGCCTCTCTTCTACTGCATGGCGTAGATGGAGAACACTTTTCAAGTTCAACAGGCAAAATTATTAAATTAATAAAGATTTTTTTTTTCAGTTTACAGTGTTTAACATTTTAAAACACAATATTTCGGAGCGCTTTTACTGAAATATCAAACTAATTACATTTTTATAAAAGAATCAAAAGCTCTTGCAAATGATGTCACTTGACCTCTATTGTCTTTTAAGAAAATCAAACGTTCTGTCACTAGATCACATAGAATAGTGTAGAATGATTACATTTATCACAGTGATGTTCTCAGTAGTCATTTTTACTGAATGGTAGTACAAAAAGACACTTCTAACGTTTAATATGGTAAAATGTTACATCGCTAACATTTTTTTTTAGTTTATAGCAGGTGCCAGTTCAAAACTCGATATGTCGCTAACTGTTCACTAAAATTACGAACAAATAACATTATTGTAAATAGAATCAAAGGAGTCTCCGAACAATGTATCAGTTGACCCATGTTGCCCTTTACGAAACATGGAGGTTTTGACCGCACAGAATGACGGAACACGCTCACGTACATCACAACGATACTTGTAGAAACCCCCTCCACTGTATGAGGGTAGTGGAGGGTGTTCGTAAGATCTAATAGGGTAAATTATTACTTTATTTGTGGGTTTAGTGTTTATAATAAGGCAAAGTTTCAAATGTAATTTCTCCCAAAGTATTGAGTGAGTTTCGGAAATAATAACATTTTGGCAAATAAAATCAAAGCACCTTTCAAACGATATGTCACATTACCCATTTTGTCACTTAAGAAAATGGAAGGCTTATACCACTATAGAATTTTGCCACTATACCTAAGGAAATGAGGCAGCAGGCTTAAATTTATCACAGTAATTCGTCACTCTTCAAATTAAATTTGAGGTATTTCGGAATTTTTCAAATAAACTACTCAATTACAAAATAAGGGAGCCCGGAAGTTTTCGTTGAATTTTCTAATGAGACTACCGAATTCAACCACAAAATATTGTTTCGATTCTTTCCCATTAAAAGAACTTCTTCAGCTAATATCTACAACTGTCAGGTGTTTACAGTAAGGATTAGTAACATTCCACGCTATTAGATCAGTAAGATTCGTTTAACTACCATATTTTACAAAACTACTACAATATTGAAGAGTACCTCTGTATATTCAAATATCTTTCGATTTTTTTTTAAAATTTCGAATTAAATATATCATGTAAAATGATAACCTGAATCCCTTGTTACGACAGAAGCTGAGCAACATGAGACTTGTTTACCTCCATGATAAAAAGGATACATACTTGTTAAAAATATGCCAAGTGAAAATGGAAATAATTCAGTACTACCAAATAATAATTTAACGTTACTTTGTGATAATACCTATAAATACGAGGTCTATTTAATTAATTATTTTATTGTACTCGCACATTTGATTGTAATTGGATCTTTATGGCTATTGCTCTTACACATTACTCCATGTTTTACACTTCTCCCTCTTTATTCATAAGCACTTGTCTATTTCTATTTACTACAAAGAAAATAGCTATGGCGACAAGTCAGATGTTTCGTAGTTTTTGCTTATTCAATAAAAAGTATGTTATGGCATTGCTCCTACAAATGAATAGTTTTTACTATTTATAGAGTTCATAGGTGAAAAGGCCGTTAACCCGCATATAAACTCTCATGATTAGGAAAAAAGTAAACTCAGAAACGCTGTAATGAATTTTGATTGGAAAAACTTTCTCGTGCAGACTATAATTAGAGTCTGAAGAGCACCTTCTGTTAACTGGTACACATAGGATTTACATAATTCATTATTTTACTATCAAACGACGTTTGATCTTTTTTTTTTATTTATTTAGAACTTCTCAAAAATCTCTGGGTTTTTAAGCGAGAAATTGAGGAAAATAGAAGACCCCTTGTAAATGTTGAATGGAAAGGGACACATAGGAGGTTTAAGAGAGAGAAGCAGAACCAAAGTTGTTGCTGTCCGACTCTTTGCCAGTGCACAGGATAGAGGAGGTATTCGGTATTAAGAGAGAGACAGAGAACTGGAGCTTAGTGCTGTGAAAGGAAAAAGGGAGGAGGAAGGAGAAAGTTCATACTGTTAGAAAAAAGCAAGGAAATCTAACTGAAAAAAAAATCCCAGAGGAAAGACGCAATGGAAAAGCAAGCAGCCAGCCAGTGAGAGCGACTTGACTTACTGTTTAGCATTCCATCTTCGATTCTGTAGCAAATGCTCATTAAATTAGTGTGGGAGGAGGAGTATGAGGGTAGAAGAGGTCTCAAAAAGGGAAAACGTTATCCTCCTTCCTTTTAACCAGTAATCCCCATCGTATCGGCAGCGATTTACGTGCTGATTAAATTTTCACTTGGCGCAAGCGGCTTCAGGGTTGAGGGGAAGGGGAGGAAAGGAGGACTCTTGATCCAGAAGCGCTGTACTGCGTCCATGAATATGTAAATTTTGGGCAAAGGCAGGAGGGAAAGGGGACTTTTCTCTCTCTTGGTTGTGGTGGTGGTGTGGCCAGTTCTTCCTCTTCCTTCGTTCTCCTCGTCATACTCCCCTCCCTCTCGATCTACGCGTGTGTTGGGTTTTCCGGCATTGCACCTAACTTCCGGCCAACCGTAACATTATCCACCTGACCCCGACTTCAGCAGCCCCTCAAGTCCTCAAATAGGACAATCAGGTATTCAAGATCGAGAAGTCTCGAACAGCTTAAGAAAGAAAAATGAATTACGTATATGTCAAAACAGAAAATAAGGTATTACAAAGAAACTCAATAAGTTACTTTGATAACGTCCTGCAATGCACTTTATTTAGTTGCTAATAGGTCTTATGCACATGATGACATTTAGATTAAGACATCAGAATCTTACGCATATCTGGAAAAGAGTATTTTTTTGTAATTCTACCCCCCCCCCCTAACACCACCACCACCACCATAAAATTTACTGGTTTGTAAGTATCTCCTACATCTCATCTGCATACGAGGAGGAAGAATTAGATCCACTGAAGCACATCGAAACTTGAACAAAAGATATACAATTCTTGGTAGGTGGTTAAGCGAAATAAGGATGGTAACAACATTAAATAATATAACAAAGTTGAAATGTTTCAAGAGCATAGAGTCCTGAAAATAAAACTCTACACAATGTTATTTACCTACATCAAACATAAATCTGCAGCTCACAGTAACAGTAAATGCAAGGCTAATTGAGCGCTTAAGTAACAGCAGGGGAATGTTCTACTACATGATACAAGGAGCAATATGGTACTTCCTTCTTTAAAAAAAAATACATTTCTCGAAACCGTTGAAGATGATGAAGTAGAACTGTATGTATTCAACGATAATTTTAACCTAAAATACAAGGAATAAACATTCATTTAAAAATTCTTAACTAATATTGTAATTTATAGGATGTTTTAGAAGAGTAAAATTCAATGCAATGCTAAGTAAACGGAATGTATTGTCATCGTTTTCAAGACGATAAAATACGGCTTTAGGAAGTGTTATTATCTCAGCATATTTTATATTACTCTAGTTGGAAATATGGGACAAGATGATACAAATTAATGTGAAGCACATCGGTATGTGTAAATAGACAGCTGTTCAGTTTTCTAAACATCGGAACTACATAAGTGCGTTGCGAAGTTATCTTCGAATGTCCAATACGCATTTAAAAAGAGTTTAGTTTGATTGAATTATATTAGTTTAATGAAGCTAATGGTCTTTCGAGTGATAGATAAGATTTTCTATGAACTTTTAGAAGAGTAATAATAAAGTTGATTATTTAACTTAGAAATATTTGATTGAATAACTAGTAACACAGAGTTAGCATACAGCATGATTATGATGAAATATGTTTTTAAGGGATAAATAGTATGTAATCGTGACACATATTGTAATAATTTGCACATTTTTAATATCATCTTGCCCAACTATATAATATCCTAATATTCGCAACTTACTGTGTTTAAAATGATGTACCTGTTGCTCATCTACTTGTTGAATTTTGCTACAATTTTAGAAGCCTAGCAGATGGATTCACTTTGATCAAGCTTTGAATCAAATCCTTCTCATAAAATACATCGAGACAGAAAAGTGAACCATCTTGCTCCATTCCCACATGCTGTACTAACAAACATCTTATATCCAGATGTAAGCAAACTTATAATTTTGTAACCTTAAAAATAATTAATGGAGAAATTACATATTTATGATTCAAAGGACAAATCCCAATGTTGAAATTAACACTACCTACAAATCAATATATTCTTTCCATGTAAGTGACTATGTAATAAAAAAATAAAATAACTTCCGGCACTGATATAGCAACTAAGTTACTTCTTCTTTTTCAAATACCTTAGCCAGTAAACACTAAAGTAAAATTCGGAAATATGTTATGTTCACTTCAGAAGTAGTTAATTGTTAGAAAAATGGGTAATTACAACAAATTGTAATAGTTTTGAAAAGAAAAGATTTGGTGTTTACAAAGGAAAGTAAACATGTAAGAAACTTCTACGTTACTTTCGTCGATACACGATGAATGAAGCGGTTTCAGAGGTGTATACACCATAATTAAGTTCGAAAAAGAAACAATTTACAATGTTTTTATACATACAGCTTTCCTTCTAAATGACGTCTTTGCCTTCCTTCCTTTCTAAGAAACTGAAATTTTTATAATCACAATTGCTTCTTTTTTCCACGCTACATCTCCCAATCTAAATGTTCCACGATTTAAGTTTTCTATTTCATTTTAGTTCATTTCAGTTAGAATTTTCAGCTCTCAAAATTGTACTATCAATTTGGGAACATCTTATGACAATAAATTCCATAAAGTATGAGAGCTATTTTCGAGCCACGGTCGCTCAGTGGTAAAGCGCTCACCTCCGGCCCGTGGGGTAGCCGATTCGATAACGCCTCCTGCCATGAGGACTTTGTGGTGAACGGAAACGGTGTGCATGGTTTTCTCAGGGTTTGCTCGTTTCCTCCTACTTTCTTCATTCCACCAATTCTCCCATCATCATCCATTCGGTCTGATCCAAATTTGTCTAAGGGCCTTAGATAAAATTCAATTCAATGAGAGCTATTTAATACATTGAAATCGAAAGCGGATACACAGTTCTGCATATTCATCTTTCAGCATACTTCGATTAAGAATAAATTATTTTTGAGAAAGTTATGAAGAAATTAAATAATTTGTTTTCTGTGTGTTCGTTTTCATATGTATTACAAAAATAAACATATCTGTAATACAAATTGTAAACGTATAATGTGAATTGGGTTCCTACGTTCTCCTCTAAAAGTTCGCATGTAATATGAAATGAACCAATCAAATAGTTTGTTAAAATGTGTCGGTTTACATCATAAGAGCCTTATTCACATAAGAACTGGAAAGTGAATTTTAAAGCTTACATATGATTCATAACACAAAATTATTTAAAATAGTGCCTTTTATTTTTACTTTTTTTAAAATATATATTTTTTTATTTAAATCATTGATTTTTTCAACAAAAAAATTATCTGATTTAAATAACTTTGATTTAAATCAATCAACCTTAATACAAATACACAGCGTATCAATCCAGGCTTCATTATCTAGTGATGAAGTTTGTGGCTTATGGACTAAAACTTGATTCCTCCAGTTATACTGACATTGTGCACGATTTTTCAGTACTCAGTCGCGTTAGGCGAATATTGGGGCGGCAATCGAGGGCCTCCAAGATATATTTTTAAATCGTTTTTTTCCGATTGGCAAGGTGGCAATTTCTCCTAATTTAGGGGAACTTTGGTAGAAGATACCACACAATAGAGAAATAAGAAGTAATAAAAGTAGTGAGACAAGCTAATTCACGGCCACCATCACCACCAACAAAAATATGCTACTTGAATTGAAAATAATTCTTATCTTGAACATAATTCATATTACACACAGACTTTTAAGGAACGAAACTGAAGAGAGAAATCCGAAACAAAATGCAACTTATTTAGAAGTATACGCCCTGAACTTACCTCTCCTTGGAGTTAGTAATTTGTGTTCATATTTGGCGATACTTTAACAATATGAATAAATTTTTAACATTGTGTTTAGAACTTCTGCACAGTCATGAAATATTTTGTTCAATGAGAGACGATCCATTAGGAAATTGCACAATTACACTAACATATAAAGTTATGAAAGAGTGCCTGTAAACATAATGCTACAAAATTTAAAAGTCATTTTTAAATTTCAAAAGATTAATAACTTCCAAATTCATTTATCCTTTTACATAGATGAAATAGGCTAAATCGAGTAACTCTAGTAATATTTACCTTTGTTGTTTTGTATGTATGAACCAAAATGTTTGGCACGCCACACCCATATATTTATTATTATCTCGATTTGTAAACTCTTGCACTTCTTCCGCAAGAAGCACTATTGATTATTGGATATCAATAGATGAGTTATAGGTTACAAGAAGGAAAGACGCTGGTTACTAGATTATTGAGAATTTATCTCGAAAATCAATACTAAGCTTAGTGATTTCTTTCTAAAATGAATTCGAGTATAAAGCAAGTATTGACATCTAATGATAACGTTTACATAAGAATTACAAGATAATGAACACTTTTTTAATCAATGGAAGGTTTACCAGTACTGGTATTTATGTCTTGTAATTCCTTACAGCAATTTGAAAGTTTTGAACATTACGTATAGACTGTACAGTTAATTTGATACAGGTAATTAAAATCAGACGTGTTTGTATTTATTACTTTAAGAAAAATATGCTGCAAACTAACTGAGAAAGTACATTCTTTCACCCCAGAAAGGGTATTATTCTACAGTGCAACAATCAGTGAGTGATAAAGCTAAGAAGAGCGGATGGAGCAGTAGATTATGAAATGACGGAGATCCAATTCAGGCTTAGATAAAGTCGCTAATCAGAAGTGCAATTGGAGCTACATTTACAAAATCGCCAATTCTCAACCTCCCTCATAATAAAAGGTTTGCTAAAGATATTTATAAGTTGCCAGACCTAGCGTGAAAATCGACAAGTGGCAACAGTGTAATATCTATAGTAATAAGTGGATTTCACTTGTCACGTATGGAATTTCCTTTAAGCTATTTATGCAGGAGCATCGCATTATTCAACCACAAAAGCTTCGTCAATGAAGCAGAATAGTGAATACCAACATGGATTCAAAAGCTTTCAGGCAGAAGAGAGCGAAGGAGAGAGAGAGAGAAGTGAGTTATCATTATTATCAGGAGCGTATCATTTTTTGTTTTACTCTTCAAAATCACTCGAAATCATTTTATATTCGCGTGCGTTTTACGTTCAGTTGAAAAATATGAACATTCCGCTAAATTATTATAGCTAGCAAACAGATTACTTGAATGAATATGATACATGATATCGATATTTTTTATAATAAAGAAATCGCAAGAACCATTTCTGAATTTGTTCTATTCTATTTTGCTGTGATTGATATGATAGGGATATGGTAAAGGAATCGGCGAGGTCCTATATTTTAAAGTATAATTTGTCGTGCGTAACTGAGGGAGAAATAACTCGAGGATAGAGTGAGGAGGATGCTGGAAGGTAGTTTTTACTCCCTTCACCACCACTCGCACCTCCTTGCTAACGGTGAATAGTGACACACAAGAGTGCTACCACTATCAAATAGATCGCTCAGTTTGATTAGTGTTGCCAGGATGCAAGGTATTGTTTGTTTGATTTGAATGGAAGCACTCAGCTTTTAAGAACGGAAACTACATGGAATTGAAACACACTTACGACTGCATACGAGGCTGAGACCTCCACCATATATATCAAACCCAGAAATGTTCGGTAATAATTAAACCGTGTCCAGGGTCTAGTTAGTACGTACCAGCTTGGCATTTGCCTGATATGGTTGAGGAAGAACCCTGGACAAACCTTCTGGATGGGCGGCCGTGGGATCGTTTCTAGGACCTTAGGATTGCTAAGTCAACACTCTACCAACTGAGCTACGGCTTCAGGGTACTCCAGTGATCAAATTCATTTAAAAAGCAACCTTTAAATTTAATCCTTTCAGGCAAAATAATACTGATTGGTTTTGCACTTACAGAAGTAAGTGCAAAATTTCTTAGATATTTTTTATCGCAAATTTCTTAGATACAATTGAAATTCGTAAGCCAGTATCCCCATTCATGGAATTTGTTAGTGTACGATGTGCATTCGAGAAGCTCTGAACTGGGATTTGCGACTTCGAATTCCGCTTGAGGGTAGTGGGAGCATCTCAATTACACATTTAATTAATTTTCCTTGGTAAAACCAATGAATGCTTAAACTATAAAGAAATATTGTCCTATTGTTTAAACTGTTTCATTTTTTGATTGCTCCAAGTAGAGTTGTGGATGACAGTCCAGAGATTGCACTACAAGCTGTCTTTTCTCTCTCTCTCTCTCTCTCTCTCTCTCTCTTTCTCTCTCTCTCTCTCTCTCTCTCTCTTTCTTTCTCTGACGCCTCTCTGGGACAGAGTAAGAAATCTTTTCGCACATTTGTCACTTATTTCAAGTCCACTGTTGCCACATCTGTTTTGCCCCACTGGATTCATAAGTTACTTGTTTTCAGAGTTTCTGGGAGAAGGGGGAATTTAGCGGAGGCTAGTACAAACAGGTTTGGCAATTGACTGGAGTATTATTTACTGCTGTTTACAGTGTTCAGTATTTTTTCAAAATCTCTGGTAAAATTGTCTTGTGCTGTAACATCCATGAATACAGAACTTCGAAACGGCAAAATTTCTCATTCATGGACAAGACCAAATTTTTTCCCTCTTGAGCAAATGGTCACAAATGGAATACATAAACATTTAATATCATTCATCTCCAGATTCCGCGCTCTCACCTAATACCGTAAATATCACCTATATACAGCTCACAGGGTTATGATGCGCTAGCCGCTATTATCGAAGTATGAGCTGCGGAAATGATTTAGACTTCGTTAATCAGCTGTCTTGTAGTATATTTATAATTATGATTTGTGTTTTGTCCGGGGGCAGATCTATGACCCAAAGGACCCTGGGCAAGGTGAACCGACGATGGATTGTATTGCCTTCCATGAGATGAGAACATGGGGTCTGAAAGACGGTGCCTTCATTTAAAAGTGGGTTCTGAGTTACTTATGCCCCTATAGAGGTTCGAACTCGCGTCATTTAAAAGTGGATTCTGAGTTACTTGTGCAACCATAGAAGTTCGAACCTGGAATCCCTTGATTAGAAGGCAGTGAGCGTGAGCGAAGGCGCATCGTCTGAAGCGTAAAGTTTATAATCAATGTGTCTTCTTACCTGTGATGATGTACGGCTGTGAAACTTGGACATTGAATGTGCAAACAACTCAAAGATTAAGAGTCACACAAAAAGCAATGGAGAGATGCATGCTAGGAATAACTAGGAGGACAGAAAGACAAATTAATGGATTCGCGCACAAACAAAGGTAGAGGATATAATCAAAACTGCAAAGAAGATGGAGTGGAGATGGGCCGGTCACATAGCTACACGAACAGATGGCAGATGGACGACAAATGAACTACAATGTATTCCCCGAGAAAACAAAACGACATAATGCACATAACACAAAAAAGAAGGAAAGTACTTGTATTTTTTTTTCTTACGTGATGGTGAAACGTGCTTATACATGCTAGCAACTTCATTCTAGACTACCTGTTAATAGATACAGTAAAAGAGTAGTGTACTCTCCAGGTAGATCCGTGGATGAAAGGATAAAGCGACGAGCTACCAAAGAGGAATGCAAAACGTACCTGGTTCGAACTCCACAGCAGCGGTTGGATAATTTACTGTTGGAAAATTAACACCGTATATCATGATAAAAGCAACGGATAAAATTAAACTAAATGCGTGTACACCAATAGGCAGAATTAATACTCTGTTTTGGCCAACTGAACCAGTTTCTTTATCGTTTCTTCTCAACTATTATTCAACGTTGAATAATCCGTTGAACAGGCGGACATTTCAGTACATTTACAACGTTAAGAGAACGTTATGGTACTAGCGTTTAATCCACGTATTTTCAATGTTGGTGTGCTACTGGGGAGCACAATGGGTTCGATCACTCAGATGTAAACGTTCGTGGTCGAACTGTTTGGGATAACAACAAGAATGGTTCTGTTAACGTTGGAAATTTCTCCCCCATATCACAATGCCTGGGATTGGTCTGTTATGTCTATGACTGATGCAGCTTTCGTACAGACGTTCACAACACTTCCTCTTGACCCCTGTACGTCCATCCCTAGTACCGAAGCAGAGACGGCTTTAATTCGCAAAGATTACAGAGTTCCATTCTTCCATCCAATGGCCTGTACCGCGACACCATTAACAGTGGGTAGAAGTGAACGGCATCCACGCTACAGGATATCTTGCATGAAGCATGGAGGTTCAAGAACAACACGTTGTAGTGCCGGGTCTCACAGAAGTCTGATTTGCAGCTGCAAGTGCCCTGCGATCCGCCACTGCTCTCCTTTTTTTTTTTTTTTT
>JAGDQP010019312.1:0-11643 GCA_022664845.1 Lepisma saccharinum
ATATATATGCGTACCTAACAATAGAATTAAACGATGAGAAAGTAAATTATTAAAGACGATGTCCTGGCTTAAATGCAAATACCATTACGGCAGTTGCCTTGAAACACTGGCAGAGATAACGGAAAATCCGCACTTAGTATGGCATGTCTTCTGATTTCGATTGGATAGATCCGCTTTTGGTACCAGCACATTACCATGGCTCCACGCTACTCGGTTAATAATAATAAGTTAATAATAATAATAACAAAAGTAAAAATTAAGAAATACAATTTATATGGCAGCAAATAGTATGTAAATATTTGTCTGCTACTAATAACCACAACTGCCATAATCCCAGAACAACCTTTAAAATGATTACAAGAAATTTAACTTCATAAATGTAAATGTCATAAAGTCTGAAAAATTGATTTAACCCGTGTGAGCCTAGTCCTGTTGAGATATTCCTGGTCGAATGTTTCCCACCATTTGCTGAGACGTGTTAAGTCGTTATAATAATAATAAGGTACTTTTAGTAAAATTTTAATCATTTTAGAAGTACAACCAATACGCACGGAAAATAGCAAGTAAATTAAATATCATCAATATATTTCAAATAGGCCCTACTAATTCGTTGAATCAAAACATCCAGATGTTTTTCAGTGACACATTATTTTATTACTGTTATCTTGTATAGAAACCATTTCTTTCAGTTGTGATCAAGAGATGTCAGGGATATGGTGCGTTTCATTAATTGTTAATGTTTACATAACTAATTGTTTCAAATTAAGATTTTATTTGTATTTGTATTTGTAAATTACGAAAATGGAATTTTAGTATCCTTCCAAAGGGCATCATTGTTTATTAATACTAGTAGTAAAGAATATTATTAGATTCCACATAGAAAATTATAAGATTTTATCAAATAGCTGCAGGAGACAGATAAACGCCTGTCTCCTCGAGTCCAAACGATGACGCAACTCGCGTCTCAACCAATGGGCACTGATTTCCGTGTAACACTCGTAAGAGCTCCCCCGGAATGACTTCATTTAACGTAACGTAAATTACTAAATTTACGCCTAATTTAATCCGTTCATGAAAATGAATCGAAAGAATGCGTTCTTTTCGTATATTTATTAATTTACCTATTTTTCTTCATGAAGGTGTAAAGTCACGTTAGATCATGACAGAGGTGTAACGAAATTCACTGACAAATTTCGAGATAAATTCGTGGCACAAAAATAATAAAGAGAAGTTGATAAAAGCATGGTTCAAATTCCGCTTTTTTTTTCTATATACAAAGTTTCCAACTTAGAGCAGAAAATTGATTTCTTAAAATGGAAAATGTAATGAACATTTCGCGATATATTAGAAGCGGTGGATTAAATAAAAATTTAGTTTTTTTTAAATTGATTTGTATCCAAACGGGGGATATTTGGAGTTGAAACGTGACGTCATCGAGGTGCCAGTGTTACTAACCTCATATAGCATTCTTTTTGTTCAAATGGTACTACGTAGGTTTATCAAATGTTTAGTATCTTTCTAGTGATGGTCCATATGTGAAACACAGAACTCAGTGTTGCCAACTTTGAATATTTTACCAAATTAGACATTGAAAAGTCGATTTTTAACTTCTTATACAGTTTAAATGAATTAACGTTTGATTATTGTTTGAGCAATAACGCTGTATTTCGAGCACTTTCAGCAGGAACGTTGCACGAACAAATGGCATTATTAGATTTGCCTGATGAAATTGTTTCCTGGTCCTGTTGACACACCTCATTTTATGTCACTGAACATTATATAAAATACGCTTCTAAGGGTACACGAGATCAAATCTAAGATAAACTCCCGAAATGTTTATAAAAACAATTCTGTAAATTAGTACTTCTTACTAGTAGGTGATTTAAGGCCGAGCATATGGCGTATAATGTAAAACATGATTTAACGTGACTTTTTCTAACCTGTCTTTGCTCTCTATCACTTGCTCGACAATTTGTCTGTGATTTTTGAAGCAAAGTAAATGACATTTGTAACGGAGTGACTCCATTAGTATTCCTCAACATGACGCCATGTTTCTGTGTGTTGATCAACTCGAGTGTGTATTTAAGGAAACAATAATAATAACACACGGGTTTTCGTAACACTTTTTGGGTTTCTGCTAGGTATTTACTGAAGTGTTTGTGCGAATTATTTACAAGGGAATGAGTATAAAGAGTGTGCGCTGTACATATAACCCAATAGTTGGCGGATGCTGGGGTTCCAAAAGTAAAAGTTATCCTTGTTATATTCAAATATTCAAAGGCAGGCAGTTATTTGCTCTTGATGTTATTCGTGATAATTGCATACACCAATACATTTAAACTGTCAAGGCATTCACAAAAGGAAACTAAAAAAATATATCTATTAGGAGAGGTTTTATTAATACTTTTATAGTTAGAACTAACAATTATAATATTCCAGGAACTGACTTACATTGAAAGAAACTTTATTGCAGAGAAGATTCCAGTAGAAAATATTCTAGACATTTCCAGTAATGGTTTTAGTATTGGAGAAAATTATCATAGCGACCCTCCCATCTAGCGACGAACACGATAAATTCATAAGAATTTACAATTAAAAGAACAATTAAATACGTGGTTGTAGAAATTTATTAATAGATGAAATTATAAATAAGGTAAAGTCAGGAGAAATTACACACAATTCAGGAAAAAAATCGCTAAAATTCTAATTTTTATGCAAACTTCTAAAAAATTGCAATATACATATTTTTTTAGTATCTTGTACACAATTACATCATACTCATGTTTGGTAGAATTCTCTGTATACTTAATAATATTGATATTTCAACACAGTTCATTTGTACAATCTCTTCCACTAGGGTACGTAAGATTGCACATATGGGAAGGAGAGACTGTGCATGAGAATAAGACCACTACATGAGATGAAACAAATAGAAACTACTTGGTGTTAGACAAAACGTTATAAACTGTTGTATTATGAAAAGTAATTAGCTAAAACAACTTGAATATTTCTATTAAATATTAAAATTCTTACTCTTGGTAGTGGTTATTAACTTTTCTAATATAATCGTAAGTGGACAGAGGAAATAATTGACTGCGTGTTCAATGAACGTGTGTGAAGTAGTGAGCCAGGACAAAAAAATGACACCGAAATTTATAATTAACGTACTTTACGGGAATGCGTATATTTGTTCCCACAATAATTTGTACTGATAATACTTTGATTCATATTTTAGGATCTAGGGTATCACATGGTTTAAGATATATAGGACTATTCCCCTAAACTGTCTAAGTACCGAAAATACTAATAATGACGTTCCATGTGAAGTACCAAAACTAGAAAAGGTCATTCGGAAGGGAACCTAGAATTGGTAGGACCTATCCTGAAATTTGATTTGTGGTACTGATGAAAATATTACATTTTTTTTAATGTTTGGCCTCTGTTTGGTTGACCTCCCTATAGGATTCATAAGCATCGACGTTCGTCACGGCTGTATACAACCTGGTCGAAAACTAACACCTGTGTTCAGAATACATGAGAGTTAAAACTAATCCAAAAATTATACTCTAAAGCCATGTTAAGTTGGTTTAAATGGTTGCTTTCGTGTTGTCAGCTTACGTGTTCATTCTTGATTTGGAGAAAGCTATCGATTAACTTTTTCATACTTTCGGCAGTCACTTAGAATCAGTCAATCAGTCAATGAATGAATGAATCAATCAATCAGTTAATCAGCAAATCAATCAATCAAAGAGTCAGAAAAGGTAATTAATTTTTCCTATTATCATAAAGATTTACAAAAATCCTTTTCGATTCGTATTCCATGTTGTCATCAATCCATTAGTTACAGTATAACATTCGTCTAAGGAGGGAAATTAAACTGAATAAATAACAGTCTTATTAAACACTTTAAAAGCTCAATAGAGGGAAATTCAGTGGATATTGTGACTAAGGAATTAGTTCAAATCCAATTCTTTTAACCATTATCTTCGGGAGAAACAATCATGAAGGGATTATCTGAAGAAAAAGATTAAGGGTCAGTTCTACAATCGACCGCTAAACTTCTAGTCAGCGCTAAGTTGAGGCCAGCTCTTATTTTGCATACACTCATTGGCCAAAATCAGACTAGAAATTTAGCAGTCGATTGTAGAACTGACTCTAATGCGTTTAAATTTATCTAGCTTGCACGTAACAAGAATCAACCACTTATTGTAAACTCATTTTCGCTTTCTTAAACATTTAGTCTTTGAGGTAGGCATTTAAGGAGAGATATCAGCCTGAGCATTAGATGCCTAAAGGTCATAAATAAAATTCATTATTCAAATTAAGGAGAGATCGACTGAAGAAACAAAATGGCCAACCTCTTAGGCAAAACACTCATTAAATTGCCATTCAGTTATTACGGCACTTTCTCTATGAGGTCTAATGCTAAGTTTGTCATTAGTTCCATTAAATATTGGTCAAACTAACGAGCAGCGGATTAAACAACTTAATAAGGTTAATATTGAATAACACTTAAAAAAGGATTACTATTTTATTCCACAAAAACTTATCGAAATAGACATGAAAGTGTGGATAAGGAGGTAAAACCTCGAAATAATATTTGTGAAATACCTATTGAAAATTTCTGTCAAAGGAAGAACTAGTAACTGACTTATTTATCTTAGCATCGAATTTAAAAAGGTTTCAAATTGTTTTATACTTTGTGCATTTAGTAAAGTAATTATTATTTTCTCACTTTTAGTGCAATATTTTCCAGGGCAGTTTAACTCGTGACATCTGTGAACAGATCAACCAACTAACAATTCTTCATTGAACTTATCCTTAAAGGAGAGCAATCATCTTACTATCAGCTGCCGTTTGGGACGTATATCTCCCAGGGGCGCATTCACCCTTTCTTCCCTTTCCCTGCTCTGCGTTTTAAAATTCTTTTAAAAGAATCGGAACGGACTTAAACCACAGTACTGTTGCCGACCATTAAATTCATTTTATCTTATCTTTTCAAAGAAAATTCAAATCAAAAAGGAGTTCTTATATCTCCAAGAATTAGTGATGGATTTAGTTTATGACTTGGTAGTAGGATTATTTCTTTGAAACAAGTGAGAATGTTCACTGAAACAAGAAGATACAGAATACCCACAAGATGTCACCAGAAGCTAGACATATTTCTTTTCCACTTTCGTGACCCTTCTTACTCTATTCTTACTCCAAAATTTGCCACGTGCTAAATATAATTGATCCGACTTTTAGTCCGGGAAGATAAAGGAAAAGGAAGACAAAGACAGAAGAGGTGCCGTGGGAAATACTGAAAGACGGCATTTGTTTTTGCGTGACTGTTCTACTACACCCCTCCCCCCAAAAAAAA
This sequence comes from Lepisma saccharinum, assembly GCA_022664845.1. Classification (NCBI taxonomy): domain Eukaryota; kingdom Metazoa; phylum Arthropoda; class Insecta; order Zygentoma; family Lepismatidae; genus Lepisma; species Lepisma saccharinum. Next base: position 5,363 of record JAGDQP010019312.1, read on the forward strand.
TAAGAGAAAAAGAAAAAAATGTATACCTTTAGAGGGTGGTCGAAGATTAGTATCCTATTATTACCTGGCTTCCACGTGGAAAAGGCTAAAAATAGGCCTTTGCAGTGGAGCAGGGCTTCTTTGCTTAGCCACGTGTCAAATGATTGAATGGAATGAGAAATTGTGAATCGATGCTAATTTTGGAATCAACGGGGAAGCGTGACCATTTGTTGTACGCACGATATTTCCAAAAGGGAAAGTATGAGAGAGAGAGAGAGAGAGAGAGAGAGAGAGAGAGAGAGAGAGAGAGAGAGAAATCGTTCACTGAACTCAAATATGAATACACGATGAGAATAGTTTTGACAGACGAAAAAAGAAAAACAGTTGTATACAGAGGAATCTATAATCTGGAAAGGTATGAAATTAGAATTAGGCATGCGTGTTTGAAGACTATTAATATTAAATGAGGGCAATATTTCATCAATAAAAGTTAGAGTTGGGGTATTTTTACAAACATGAAATTTATTGACAAGTTTTTATTTATTTTGAAAGTTGTTCGTTCAATTCCTTGTCTATGTTAGATTTACGTAAACAACAGAGAGCTCCCTCAGATAAACAAGTCATTATTATGAAACAAAATATGTATGGGTTAATATACCATGGTTTTTCTTCGTACTCATGAATATTTCATAAATGTTAAGGATAATATGAAAAAAAGTGAAGGTACTCGACCATAACGTGACTCGAAATTTACATACACTGTAAAAAAAATGTTACCTGTGTTTATATTAATAATTATCCATCGCATAGTTAATTAGTCTGGATTGTAGATGACGTACATTAAAGTCATCATTAAATTAACAAAACAAATGTATACAATTTCCTGTTGACACGATAAATTCTTCTTACTTTTCGAACACATTTGTGTAATTCTTTCCCCAGTAGCATACAAACGTTGAGAAACGGTTGAATTCAACATTAGTCCCATTACGTAATTTTAACGTTGTATATGTACCGAAATGTCCGCCTGTTCAACGGTTTATTCCGACGTTTAGAATCAACATAGTTTTGAACGTCAAGAAACGGAGTATTTTGGTAACGTTTCTGTAACGTTGTGTTTGTCCAACTGTTCAACGGCTTAAACCACCGTTCTTATTTGACCACAAAAAACGAGCATTGAATGTTATGATGGAGAATTACTCACCATAGTTGCTGTTTTCATCCATGTCCTTCACTTTGATATATTCATTTGTTTGTGAATTCTCTATACCGGTCTGCAGTGGGATTCGAAGCTGAAACTCTCTGCATTTGTCGTTGGTAGTTCGACGTTCTAACCGCTCGTCCACGAGGAATCCTCATACTCATTAATATTTTATCATTCCTTTTATGTTATAAAGACTCACAACCTAACCTAGGGTTACCATAATTTACAAATAAAAATACGGGACACTTTGACCAAGAATGGTGACGATTATTATTATCTTTTATTAAATTGCAGTCACGCTTAACAGTGTTATTAAAATACATTTAATTGACTAAAGACAATCATTGTTATGTGTTATCTCAACAGCCCAAATTAGACGCCAGATCATGTCCAATGCTCATTATTTATATTATTTCCAATGCGCCCGTGGAGCGCGAGGAACGAAAATACGAGTTCCAAACACTCGATCGATTGTAAATGAATGAATGAATGCACAATGAAAGCTTTCATTGTTGATGCCACAATGAAAGCTTGAACCTGGGTACACTGATTATTATTTGTTTAAGAAACAGATTACATTTAAAAAGGAGGAATCAAAAATCCAATGTTTTTAAGTAGACGTATTTTTAGATTCAATTTAACGGCTAATAAAAAAAGCCAAAAATGGCAAAATAGTTTCATAGGGCCAAATTTGTTTTACAGGAACAATAGCGTTAGCTCCATCCAATACATGCTTAATTTTGCCGCTGTTGCTCACATAATGCCAATCTAAGAATTTCTAAAATTGACATCTCTTCGGATTCATCACAATGGCGTACAATGTGGCAAAGGTGAGAATCATTAAACACAATGGGTCGGTTGCAGAAACTGTATTTAGATTATGTTTATGGTTAAACAATGTCTAAGCATGGATATTGTGTAATATGAAGACAAACGACAGCTGACTAACGTTTGGTGCGTGCACACAGAATTCCCTTGATTGTGACTGGCAAAGACTAGCAGGGAAGATACTTCTATCCCTATTTTTGAACCAATATTGAAACTTAAACGATGTCTTGCTACACCGGTTGAATATTTTTTATGCAATGGAACACGTGCGTAACTGAGACGTTGTTTAGGTAGACATTGTCAAAGGTTTAAAACTAATCATTGTTTCTGCAATCGGCCCACAAGTCTGTCTCAAAATATACGGGACGGTTGCTGAAATACGGGACAATTTGCGTCCCGTATTATTTTTGTCGGCACAATGGGACACTTTACGAAAATATGGGACGATCCAGTAAAATAAGGGACGTCTGGTCACTCTACCCTAACCCCGAATGCGATGCCATCATTTAGCGATGTTGTCAAATATTTGATGGGCCAGGAGGGGAGAAAAAACTCAAACGAACTAACACAAGATGTAATCAGTAATCAATAATCCTATATAATGTGATATTCCAAGCTATACTAGAGTGACCATTCAACTCCGATTTCCGGGTAGTTTCCCCGGAATAAGGCATTAATCTCCAGTTATTTGTCCCCCCTGTTTGAAGAGTAAATATGTTTCGAAAATTTTTATTGTTTTTATTAGAAAGTAACATTCGAAACTGACTTTTCTGTAGGGCTACTATACATACTCTTTTCAGGGGTCCTAGTTTTGTATTCTCTACTTTCTCACTCAATCCTTGCACGGTTCTCTTTTTTGTTATTTCTCTTTTCTAAAATCATATTAGAAATCTCCTTATTGACATACACTCTCATTTCTGAACTCCAAATTCAAGGAATGGAGTAAATTTTCATGTAGTGGTGTGTGTGTTGTGGGAAGGTAGCCAAATTTACAGTTGCAACAAGGAACAAGTTTAATTATTCCGATTCTCCTGGTCACCTAGTCTATATACATAAATTTAACTTCAGAGAAAGTTTTCGTAATATAAAAGGAATATTAAAATAGCAGTTACTCGCTAGAAGGCTTCATGGGCGAGTGGCTAGTCTAAAGAGTGCGACGAATGCGGAAAGTTCCAGCTTCGAATCCCACTGCAGACGTATGGAAAATTTACAAACTCAGTGCCCTCTTTTGGTCATATGCGAAACGTGGTTTTAAGCTGTTGAACGGGTGGACAAAGTTGCTCGCCGTCTTCTTCTTGCCGTTGAAGACCACATTGATTCTAAACGTCGAAAAACTCGTTGAACAGGCGATCATTTAGGTACATATACAACATTAAAATTAGGTAACATGACTAACGTGGAACCCACCGTTTTCCAACGTTTGTGTGCTACTGGAGTTGTACGAAACTAAAACAGTGAAGAGAAAACTAAAACAGATGGGCAATAAATGTGTTTTTTTTGCAGTGTATGAATGAATCTGTAATTCTGTATTTGTATGCTAGAAATAAATGGGAATTACTATAAAGCAACTGAACTCTAAAAGCCCGATATTACGATTTTTCTGAAAGTCTTGTTTTTATTTCTGTTTAACACCAAGTTTTCCGGGTTTTCTTTATTCTGATAATTAAATAACTTAGTATAAAAGTCTACAAATTTAAATTAGATTCGAAAGTAGAGAATCGGTGTTAAGTTATCAAAACGATAAGCCAATTAGAACAATTTTTTAGTAGTGCAAATCGTGAACAAAGGAACTTTCTTTTGTAGGCTTTTCAGTATCGCAAATAAATAAATTTGTTTTAACTTGTAAAAAGAAACGCGTTAGCTATGCGATTCTTCTAACAATACTGAAGGCTCCGATCCCTTGATACCATTTTAGGCACGCAAGCAATATTTTTTTATAAAATAGGTTGGCAACACTGACAACTGGAGTGTTTAGTGACGGGAAAACTCGCAATACTTTTGTATTGTGTAAAATAATATTTATGTCAAGTTTAGGGCTGCTAAATCTAACGTAATGGAAGCAATTAAAAATAAATGTTTAGAAAATAGGTTGGTAACACTGACTGGAGTGATTCTGGATGACGACCAGCACTGAATTTTGGTATTGTATCCAATAATATTTATATCAATTTTGGTGCAGATTGGTCTAACGGAATGGAAGTAATTTTAGAAATTTAATTTTAATACAAAAAGGGTTGGGTTGGCAACACTGATCTACTTCACCAATCAAACCTGTTCCGGCGGCTCTGAGCTAGTCCAGTCAAGACCTTTCTAATGATACCGCTACCAGGTCTCTACAACGTGTGGTTCAATGAATTGTATTTTCTGGTCACGGGTTGGCAACATTGACAACAGGGTGTTTGGACACGGAGAAACACACGTAAACCGCAAACGAGGGAATCAGTTTTGGATTATGAAAACCGGAAATCAAAGAACTGGTTTCGATGAAAGAGCAAGCGTAGTATCATGAGAGGAATAGACGGGAGAGAGAGGGAGAGTAAGAGAGTGAGGGGAAGAGGGGGAGACAGAGAAGATGAGAGAGAGGACGGAGTGTGAGAAAAGGGTTGTGAGAGAGAGGGAGAAAGTGACAGAGGGGAGTGAGAGTGAAAGAAAGGAGGAGGGAGAGACATACACAGAGAGTGTGAGTGAGAGAGAGAGGGAGTGAGAGTTAGTAAGAGAGAAGAGAAGTGTGAGAGAGATTAAGAAAAAGAGAGCCGGTGAGAGAACAAATGAGAGAGGAGGAAGAGAAAGAGAGAGAACGTATAGCTCCTTCCTGCTGTTCTGTCTGTTTTTGTTTGTTTTTAAGTTTTCAGAGGCTGAAAAAAAAATAGTGCTTTTACGCCCACATGTGTATGTAACAATTCAGTATGTGCAAAAATTTGTTACAAGAGGGCCCATTTTTCAGGTACTGTACTACAAAGAGCTAATAATGGTCAAGGGCAGTGACTGACGAGAACCCTGCTTGGAACAATTCAGAACAACATGAAAGAGATTATTTTAGAACAGCAGCTAAAAAAAAGACAAAATAATTGGATCCAAACTTCTAGGTAGTCCTTTTTTTTTATTGTGAGTACTAGATTTTCCTCTCTGGTAATGTTTTTTTTTTTCCTATCTGTGTTTTTTAGAGTGGAGAAAATCTGCTACGGGAAATTTTTTTTCTTCTGCCTGAGTAGGAAGCGATTCATGGTGGTAACCATGACAACGCTCTTTCTGCATGGACTTTCTCTCACTAGAAGAAAAGAAGGAAATACAGCATTTGCAGGAGTCTATTAATGTGTAAGCAAATCCTTTCGGATTGTTATTGTAGAGTCTTTAATTAATTTATTATATTTTGTAGTACTACTGCGTTAGTTGTTGCTAGTATTCGAGTGTGAATTGAAAACATACAGGGGAACTTGGGGCAATATGAACCCCTTAAGAAAAAATAATCTGGTTTCGATGAAGAAGCATCTATATCCAAAAAATCTGGTGCAAAAAAAAAAAAGATAAATATTTTCGCCAACATTTCAGTTTTCATTGATGGCGGTCGCTTATCATAATGAGATATTGCAATCAAATTTTATGAAATGTATATTGATCCATTTTATCCCGAATAATAGAAGAAGTATGAGCATCAGTTCAAAACAAAAAAAAAAGTACTTTCGTCCAATATTATGGAAATTAAGTGAGTCAGTCCCATAGACCAGTATAATCTACAGTACTCTCGATTTTAACTGGCTCAGAAAGACTTCAAAATTCCTGTTACTATATTCTGTATTGGATCTAAAAGAAAATAATTTAAAACACAAAAAGTAACCTGGTCCTTTAATATTATACTCACATATAGGCACTATTTTGTATTAAATTTCTTGTTACAAACTACAACTTCCCAAAAAATAACTACCAGCAAATGAAAATTACATTACTTTTGAGTTGATCCTTCATAATGCGGTCCTAGTTAGTTCTCTTCCTGCTTAGCCAACTTGGACCGCTGCCAAAACAAAAGTTGGAGAGACCTCTGCTATAGAGCATCTTTGTGTTAGTTGATTTCTTCTATCATTCTTCAATTTACTTTCTAATCTCTCTTGAGTTATTACCCTTAAAATAATTTTAATAATCTAAATTTATGTTTCAGTTTCTCCGTTCAGAAAAATGCATTAAAATAGGAGTTTTGAACAACAATTAATAATAGTAGCTTCTTTCCATCCATCCATCCATCCATCCATCCATCCATCCATCCATCCATCCATCC
>JAGDQP010019312.1:11653-35062 GCA_022664845.1 Lepisma saccharinum
TCCATCCATCCATCCATCCATCCATCCATCCATCCATCCATCCATCCGTCCGTCCGTCCGTCCGTCCATCCATCCATCCATCGGTCCCATAAGGTCGTATGTGAGATGGTCGCTGCAATGACGCCATCTGACGAAGGAATAGTGAAGTAGATGGCACGTACCATAGCTGAGTCATATAGAGCATTTGATTGTGCAGCAGTGTATAGAAGGAGAACGGTCTACTCCACGTTTTGGAAGTGTGGCTTGTGTTTGATCATGGCAGTGTCGGAGGACCACATACTGCATGTGATGCTGTATGAATTTCACCAGAGACATCCAGCTTGCGCAGAAGCACGAAACATCAATGCCATATATGGTCAGGGAGCTGTGAATGTACCAAAGTGCCAGAGGTGGTTCCAGAGGTTTCGGTCTGGGGATACCAGCCTCACCGATAAGCCACGAGAAGTGAGACGTGTGCAGCTGGACAACGATGCCTTGCGAGCAGCGGTGGAGGCAAACCAATACAAACTGTTGAAGAACTGGCCTGCGAACACCATGTCACACTTTCGACCGTTCATCGCCATCTACAGGACCTTGGGTACTTATCGCAACTCGGAATTGAGTACACCATGCGTTAACGCTTCAACAGAAACAGAAGCTAGTTGATATCTGTGGTTTTCCGCTCACCCGTCACAGACGTGAGCCATTTCTGGACAGAATGGTGACGGGATGAAAAGTGGATCCTCTACCACACGCAAACGGCAGTTGGAACCTAAAGGGGGGCGCAGGTTCTGGGCCAAAACGAGATCTCCATCCCTGCAAAGTGATGTTGAGTTTTCGGTGGGACATCCGTGGGGTAATCCATTTTGAACTCTTGCCACCTAACTAGACCATCAATGCAGATGTCTACTGCCAGCAGCTTGAACGCCTACAGACTGTATGGAGGACTAAAGGCTTGGCGCCATATCCAGTTGGTTGCCATAGCAGCGGCGGGGGTCAAGTCTAAACAACAGTGAACAGTCAAGTAAGTTAGATGGTAGGAACGTAGACAGTAACTTGTGGAAGTAATGGCTGATTTTTTTCTTTTTCTGGTTTTCATCCTTTTAAAGCGACATGTCTCTCTCTCACTGTAACGTTTGCAATCTGGTACGAAGCACATACCCATGATCAATTATTATTATCGAAGAAACTACATAAACCAACCACTGTTGTTTAGACTTGAACATGGCGGGTTACCATGACAACCAACCGGATCTGACAGAAGACTTTTGTGGTCTATTGTTGGAGAAATGTCGTGCTCTGGTTAATCGCAAATGTGTGCTCTTCCACGGTGATAACGCACGCTCACACACGGCAAGAAAGACTTGTGGTAAGATCGAGAACGTGGCTGAGAGAACCCTCCACCCGACGTTTCCACCAAATCTTGCACCAAAAGACTACTATGATTTTCGCAGCCTGCAAAACCACCTTTCCGGGAAAATACTGCAAAATGAGAATGACGTGCGACGAACAGTGAACCCAGTTCTTTGCCTCCAAAACCGGTGACTTCTTTCAGCGCGGGATTCAACAACTGGTTGACAGGTGGCAGAGTGTTGTGGAGTCCGATGGAGATTATTTTCCTGACAAACGGTGGTGTTTTATGCAAGTTATTATTCTTTTCCTTACGGTGCAAAGTACATTACTTATAGGACAAGCTGATAGTTACAATAAATACTGGACACCACGGTATAAGACCTAGAGTCGTGCTCAGTGTTTGAAATACAACAGGCTGAAAGAGGGTGGCAGCAGCCTCCCTTTTTGCTGGAAGTATTAAAGGTCAATGAAATGTCATTCTGACCTGACAACCCCTGCCAAGTACATTTAATAAAGATGTCCTAAGAAACAGCACCCCGCTGAATGAGGAAAGAAGAGAGAAAGCCTTGATTCTTTTCATTTACAAAAGGCAGAAGAGAGCGTCAGAGAGAGAGAGAGAGAGAGAGAACCCTTCCTCTTTCTTCTTTTATTCTCCTTTTGAATCGAATTCAGAAAAGCGAAGCAGGTTCTCAATATGATCCAGATCTATATTTTTGTTTTCCCTGTCATCATTTTTAAATGGATACACCGATCGTGATTAAACATTTAATGTTGTGCAGAGGAACGTTTCCGTGGGTCACTGCGATATCTTTTTGAGACACATTTAGAAAAAAGAATGGACAGGAATGAGAAGAAGGAAGTCTTTACGTATAATAATTGTTGATGGAATTCCCTAAGAGATAGTCAATGACATAAAATGTTGGCAGTGCTGCTCGCCTTCAAGTATAATAAAAGAAAATAATTTGTTTTTAATCGACTTAAAATTGAATTAAATCTCGAAAAAAATATAGCTCCAAATATGCACTAAAAGAAGAAAAATAAAACTGCTCTTATTAAGAAAAGATTCTGCATTTAGAGACTACTCTTAGATATCAACATAGGAAAGTAAGGTTGAGAATAAAGTAAAAAAAAAATATATAAAATATAATAAAAAATGAAACAGAAAAAATTAAAAAGAAATTTTTATAAAGAAATTATAAAACAAATTTGAACTACAGTATTATAAATTTTAAGACTTATAAGGCTAAAGATAGAAGCAGCGTATCAATTGTTATATTAATATTAACATAGTTTGTTATGAGCACCTCCCAAGGTTTTGTACTTAGTCACGCAAGTCTTAAATGTTATAATTAATTTAAAACAATATTTTCTGTTTATTTTAGTTTTTTTTTAAAAATAAACATGGTTTGTAGTGTTTTATTAGGCAAATGATACATTAAAAGTAACATCTAAGTCTGGAAATAAGGAAAGGTTGAAGAAAATTCTTTAGATGTGGTTTCAGGGATATATTAACTCATGACATCCCTTTAATTTTGTGAGGCTACAACCTTACTTTATAATAATTTTGCACTATATGCGCTCAGACGCTAATGTATACTACCGCCTAAACGAAAGTCGATACAGAGAAACTGATCTCAAAATTAGGTTTAGACGTCTAGATTTATGAGGCCATCTTTCATCTGGTAAGACTACAACAGTTTCTTACGGTATTTTTGGATTATATGCGTTCAGTCTGTATGCGCATAAATCTAAGCAGATAAAGAGAAGCTGTACGTAAAGTACAAAAATACACGAAAAGCTGTAGTATCACAAAATTGAAAGGGATCATGGCAATTGAAAATATGCAAAGCTAAATCTGAAGCCAGTTTCTTTCTACTTTATGTAATTTAGGTGCTAGCGTGCTATAGAGACTGGTGCAGCCGCATATGCTGAAAAAAAAAATACCGTCAGAGAAGTTGATGACCTTTCCAGATTAAGAACGATCTCATAAACCATATGATAAATAGGTTGGACCCAATGATTACGACTGGTAAGGCGTTCGGGGTAAGATGCCACTCCACTTGCTTCTCGGCACTCATATAACTTAGTTGTGGTTCAGTCAACACAGAATTATTTGACACACAAAACTACATAATTCAAGTGCATTTTCTTCTTTGTCGTGGAGCGTAGCTCTGTCCTTACCTGTTTACTGAAAAGAGAAAACCTATTTCAGGTAGAAGAAATTAATAAAAAACCTTTTTAAAGACATACATTTTGTAAATAATTCGTACAAAAAAAAATGATAATAACAATAATAATTTTGTTTATGCATGACTAAAAAGAAAAGCATGTGGCGCTCTCTCATATGCAGTCACTTTATAAATTAATCAATTGGCTCGGCCCATGCTTTTTTGTTTAATCACGTATAAACAAAACCAGTACAAGAACCTTTTCGGGGTACAGGGAAGAGTGACGCAAGAATTCTACTTACAAAATAAGTGATATCCATTTTGCGAGTGACCATCTTTGTGTCACTATGGCGTAAGTGTTTCTTTTGTAATAAAATTAAGAGACTTAGTATTCTCCCGTCCCTCATAGTGACACAAAGAAAGTCACTCGCAACATGGATATCACTTCTTTTGTGAGTAGAATTCTTGCGTCCCTCTTCCCTTTACCCCGAAGGGGTTCTTGCACTGATATCACTTATTTTGTAAGGCTGAATTTGAAAAGAATTGCATAGTCTTCATACAAAAGGGTGATTTTGGACCATGGTAGGCTCCGTATCTCGGGAACGGTAACTCCTATAAAAAAAAATAAGCATCGATTTGCTTCTACGAGGCCCGCAATTGACCCCCCAAAACCCTCTGGTACCAACAATTGTTTTGCTAAAGCAAAAAGACAAAATGACAGAGACCGTTTTCTATCATTTGTGTAAATTCTGTGATTGGACTAAAATGGTCATAACCTTTTAACCCTTTCACCGATATTGATGTGTTAAACACCATTTGAAAGGTATTGAAGCTTAAATTACGATTCCGGAAGTTTCGGCCGCCTATATAGTCTGGGGTCAGTGCTATCACCAGAAATGTGAAATTCTTATTTTTTTCGAGCCGTCCTAGGGGGTCTCAGTTAGGTCCTACTGACCCATTTTTTTTCTGTCTTAGTATGGCAAAGGGCTTTATAATGCAAGTTCAAGCATCAAAATCGGGCTTATAATTGGCTAGATCCGAAATTAGCTCTATATATTGTATATGTGAGTGCCGGTAACAGAATCTTTACTTTTTAGTACGAATTATTTAAGAAAATGAGAATTATTTAATTTTTCTCGAGTTATTTCGGTGTTCGGATAATTTTTTGAAGTTAATGTTTTGTGACTCAAATCCTAAAGTGTTCTGCAACCAGTCTAACTCAACTTCGTTGCAGGCTAGTCTTTATTGTGAGATAAAGAAGTCCATATTCGAAAGATATTAAAATATGTTTTTAAAATATATAAATATAAAGAAATATACAAACGTAATAATGGAATATTGTATTGTCACTCGGCTTACGTTGCTGTGCAAAATTTCGTCAGTGTATGACATCGGGAAATGAGTTAACGTCTTCAAAATGTGAGAAAACAGTGAACTTAAGAAGAGTCTGTAAAAAGACTTGATTCGTCCGCAGATGACAGATTACCCGACATTCACTCCAGCCTCCTAGAACATACTGACTACTTCTTTTACAACATACACATTTTCCATCTAGGGTCGCAAGTATGGAATCACACTACTGTAGGCAACTTACCCCGATAGGTATCTTTCCCCGAATGACTCTAGTTCAAGATGTACTGTAAGCAAGTATTGTAGCTGATCGAGGTGTTTAAATCTAAATCTGAAAACAGTTTCTCTCTCTACCCGGTTTGGTTGAAGAGGTTGCTTGCGTAGCTAACTCTATGACTTACGGAACTCACAAGTTTATCGCCGCAGTAACAACCTTTCGCCATTCGGCAAGATCAAGCCACGTTTTTATCACCACCACTTACTTACATCTCGAAGATTCCTTCTAACATTGTTTTCCCAACAACGTCTCGATCTTCCTAATGGCCTCTTTTCCTCCGGTTTCACAACAACCATCCTCGTTCTTCCCCCCATCTGAGCTACATGACCTGCCTGTCTTAGCCGTCAGGATTTTATTATTCTTACAACATCAGGTGAATCATACCGTCTGTGGAATTCTTCATTATGCAGTATTCTTACAGACAAATGAAGTAAAATTAAAAGCGGACGACTGCTACAAAATTGAATTGAATTTATATGTTCATAAATTAATAAACAAGCAATATGTTAACTTCAGTTAATTCTTTCTCGTGCTTTTTTTTTAATTACTCCCATTGATCTGAAATTGAAATTGATTGCATATTTAATTGCGAGAATATGAAAAAAGAATTTGATTGTAGGGTTTACATTTCTTGCGAAAATGAGTGTGTTCCATCTGATCTTATATTATTTTATTCTGAAAATTAATCAATGATTTGTGACCTGTGGTACAAATTTCTATTCAAGGACGAAAGCTGCCTACAAACTTTCAGTTCTGAGAAGGAGTGAAACCTTGCTAATTTGAACGCAAGGACAGTGTTAGAAAGATTTGTTAGAAGAAATAAACATGGCAGAAGTTGGAAAACTTGCTTTCTTAAGTATTCAACAAGTTTATCTGACAGCTGAAGAGAAAGAAGAAAAAAACAACTTCCAACCTCATTCATCTTTTAAGACTTTATATGGTTTAAGAAACTTCGGGCCCTTTTGTTTCCAAATAATGGAACTTGTTAGTATTTGTAACCAAGAAATTAAATCAGGTTACTAATTTTTTTTTTTCAAGAAAAGGGGACATGAATAATAAACGTATGAAACTGGGTTATTAAGTTTTGTGTTTGCATAGGTCTATGCTTTTAAATGACGTGTGTTCACATTACGAGTGGAAGAATTTTATACAGATTGTTCACGAAACCCGCATATTTTTTTTTTTTAAATTCATATTCGATTTTACAGTAATATACTCTACAGTCATTTATTGTTTAAAGCCTATTGATTCTGAGAGATGTCGTTCTTCGGTGAACACATTTTTCGTAGCAGGAATGGAGAAGTGCCTTTAGTACCGTCTCTTTCTGGCAACACTGAGGGAGAGCAGAAAAAAATCATGCTTGGAGGAATTAAAGAGTGTGCTTATTTAATTGTGACATCCTAAACTTAGGATTAAAGAGTATACTTATTTAAGTGTGAGATCCCAAATTTAGAATTCAAGAGTGCGCCTATTTAAGTGTGAGATATTAAACCCTGGAATTAAAGAGTGTGCTTATTTAAATGTGAGATATTAAACCGAGAATTAAAGAATGTACTTAATTTAAATATGAAATGAAAACTCATAGTACTTAAGTATATTTAAATATTAAAAGAATCTTGGGATTTAACCGTTGCTAAAATTAAGTGTGAACGAAAAACCTAAGAATTTTACAGCATCTTTAAGTGTAAGATAAAAAAGATCGTGCAATTTAAGTGTTGTTGAAGTTTAGCGAGATATTGAATGTTTGTGCTTAGCTTAAAGGTGAGATAAAAAATCTTGGAATTTAAGTTGCCTCATGGAACTCATTTATCAGTTCATTGGAGAACGGGGTTCTGGCTTGAATTTGAATTTTGATTTTAAGGCCTTTAGGCAACTTTGGCTCAGGCTGGGTTCGTATTCAAGATACCATATGACCAATAACTTAGTCTGATAAGAAAAATAAAAATAAGTACATTAGTAAGGATTGCCAGTATTGTAATTATTAGCATAATATTTTGATTATGAGATAAATTATCTTCTGCTGATCAAGAATATACCACTAGTATTGTTTTTCCATCATCAGTGGTTGGGAATATGAACACAGAGAAGAAAAGGTATTTTACTACTTAGATTATAATCAGTATACTATGTCACCAACAGACACTATTGCTTTCGCGAAAACATTAATAGTCACGGCATCAAATCAATCAATCAAGGCACTAAATCTATGAATCAAGACACAAAATATTTGAGGTTTTACCAGCAACATGCTCAGCCACCAAGTAATCTCAGAAAGTGGTTACTCTACTATAGGTAATCTAGCTAAACCTAGTCAACCAAGATAGTCCTTTATAAACAGGCAGAGCTGTAAACAAACAGGCATTAGATGTAAATAAATAGGGATAGCCGTAAATAAACAGAGATAACTATAATTAAACAGGTGATAGCTATAGATAAGCAGGGAGAACTGTAAATAAAGGGATAGCCGTAAATAAACGGTGTAAGTTCCTGTGTGGTGCTTTGGTTAAACTTCACCTCTTCAATGTATCAGCTCATATACTGAGATACGGGTAAAAAGTTCCATTTGACGTCGTTAGTACTCATTATTGAAGCGCTAAAACAGGGACTTGCACACAACACAGGTAAATTCTAGGAGTAGGTTACAAATATCGTCTTCGATATATTGACATAATCTTAAGCGCGCTCGATTTTAGTGCCAGCGGTCCTTGGTTCGATTCCCGGTGGTAGCTTAAAAATTTTGGTGTTAACCCAGCATCGCGAGGATAATTGGGGAGCTACTTGAATAAAAGAAGTAGTGGAAGTAGTGTACTATGGTCATGAAAGTCAAACACACGGCTACTAAGAGGCGTTGCGCTGACCACGTAAGTTTCTACTTGAATGTAATACAACTATCTGACAGGCCAAGGCCCTAAGAGACAGTCGAGTCACAGTTTAGTTTTATATGCATAGAGCATTCTGCGTACATTTGAATGTATGGGACGAGCTCATATACTAGAAATATTTCTTGGATATTTTATGTTTATTCTACGAATGAGTACGATGGTTATTCTTTCGGAGGATTCTCAGAATATTCGAGGGACATTTCAGAAATGCCAATCTAGAACATCCTTTTTATATTTTCAAAAGATATACCAGCAATATCCTCATTCTGAACATACTACGCACTTTAAGAGCGATGAAAATGGAATATTCTGTGTTATGAAGCTAATAGCATTTTGTAAAGCTGTACCCATGTTTGAAGGATGTCGATAGCATGCAAGACACTTATGCTGTAGTTTATGCAGAACTTCTACAGTTAACGATTTTCTGGAAGTTCTGTAGAAAACGTCTATTATTTTACGAAACTGTAATTTATACACTCTCCTACAACAACAACACGTAATACTCCCAAAGTTTTAGACCTACATCTTCCTTAAATAGAAACATTTCTATTAGGAAACGATCGACAGAAACAGTGATAAAATAAAACAATAGCGTTATAATATTTTAATTTTACACCTTCAACTCTGCTTGATTTCCATTGTTGAAAATTTTCAGTCACTTTGCTGGAAAAATTCAGGCAAACTAGTCAACTGGCTGCACAGAAAGTTTCAGTAACGTTATTGAAGAAAATCAAAATCAGCCTATTTTTTTTTCGTTTTTAGGTGAGTCAAAAATTAAAGACAAAATTTTCTTAAAAGTCTCCGTTTAAATATTTTTGAAAACTGGAAGGTTTATGAATTCGTTAGTAAAGTTACGGGAATTTCCTTTCAGCCAATTGTTGTCTCATTTGTCTGAATTTTTCCAGCAAAGTGACTGAAAATGTTTAATAGTGAAAGTCAGGCGGAGTTGAAAGTGTGAAATTAAGAGATTATAACATAATCATATCATTACATGATTTTTTAAAATCTTTTTCCATAAATTTTTTTTTATATTTAGGGTAGATGTGGGTCTAAAACTCTGGGAGTGTTAGGTAGTGTGGATAAATTACTGTTTATAAAAAAGTTGCTGAATAGCCATAAATAGAAAATACATCTTTATAAAACTTATATAATAATAGTTTCCACAAAATAATAAGAGGTTTCGTTTTACTTGACCAATCAGGCAGCCATCCAGTCTGAGAAATGATTTGGTTGAATCTAATTTTGTGCTTAAATGAAACATACATTTTGAGCGGGAAGTTAGCAATTTTGTAAAACAATTTTAGAAAAGAAATTTAGTAATTTGTTGGAGGAATTTTGTGCCGATAGCACTACAAAAACAGTTTTTTCCCTTCAAATTTGTCAACGGCAAATCTGTTAATAACGACTAAAAAGTAGTAAAGAAAAGAGATTCAATAAACTAAGGGAGCATAAAACATGGACTAAGAATACATGGAAAGCCAGCTACACCACATCAGAGACAGAAACAGTTCGCGAAGTGCTTTAACTGTTGACAAGGTGGACAATACTCAATAAAGTGCAGGCAGGATATGTGTTGATGGGCCAATAAAAGCTTATCTTTATTCCGAGAGAATGAAGAACGATACAAAATCCAGTCAATTTATTATAACTACTTACTATGCAGGATATGTATATTTTGCTACATGTATCGCAGGCAGCCGCTGTGGCAGGAACTCAATAAACCCCTTTAGAGGACTTTATGAGTTTCCAATTTTCCACGACTATGAAAACTGTAATACACCACGGAGTTTCCTCTAGGATAAGTCTTGGAAGATATTTCTCTGTGATAAATCGATCTATGTGGTCTCGTAGATATTCAGTTTGGTTAAGATCCGTCTAATGAGGTGGCCAAATATTTATTTGAAATCCAACAAAGCACAACACGTATTGAAAAACGTGAACTATCACAAAAAAACAGATAGAGAAGAGCTGCTAAAAACAGGCCACACAATTGGTCGATTTGATACTATTTAGACAATCATAATGGTCGCTATTGAGAAGAACAATGTAATAACATAGGGAGACACAGAAAAGTTTCCTTCGTTCATATCTGCTCATTTCTTCCTGCCTTCCATGAAGTTTCTTCCCTCGCCGGTAGATGTCCCGGAGATTAATAGCTTATTTCCTTTAACATCATCACAAATTAAAACTTCTGATTGGTTCGTACTGTCATATTTCAGCTAACAGACAATGCTGAACAAATCACAGAATTTCAGTTGGCAAGGATCTTTAAGAAAATAGGCTATTGATCTCAGAGACATCTATCGGTGAGGAAAGGAAGTTTCTCGAAAATACCTAGAGATTTAAGAATACAGGCTAATTATACATGTACGGTTTTTATGGTAATTATTTGTTTTAAGAATTAGGAAAAGAACTTTATGCAGAAAAATAAATTAAATCTGACCACACTTGCTTCATGTGGTGGGCCGCCACTGAATAATTTCAAGACTTTGCTGACTTCAATAATACGAAGTAATAATGCTCAATAGGTTTTCATTTCTAAAGAATTCTTATTTCTGCACAAACCGTTCATAGATTTATTACATACTCATCTGTGAGGTATTCTGAATAGTAATGGCGCATGCAACATCTTCCTAATTTTACCTACTTTTCTTACAGCAATAGTCCCATGATGATTCTTTACAGGATAGAAAAAATAAACATAATAACATATATTTCAATTTCCCTCTTCCTTCGCAATGATGCAATTGACACACACGACACTCAGAGGTAACTTAATAACAAATTCTTAGAACTTGCATGCTGCTACCGTCTGTATAGACGAATATCTCTGAACTTTCGTTGAAATGAGAAAGAGATGGTGCCTTGATAATATCCTGTTTGAGCTTTTCAAATAATTCATCGAGCTCAGGGGCTTATCTGAATTTTGCACCTTTTGTCAATAGCTGTTGGAAAGGGTCTACCTTTAACGTGAACTGCCTTATATTCGATCTTAGAAAACTGCAGAGGCCAATAAAGCTTTTAAATAGTCTTTTTGTGGTTGGTTTTTTCAATCTTCTTATTTTATTTGCATTTTTGGAGAGATGGATATTTCGTCTCCCCTCACTAGAAATCCGAGTACGTCAAGTCGCTTATACATGATGTGTGTCTTCTTCGGCGAAGCTCTAAAGTCGTGCTTGCGTAAGCGTTGAAGTAAAATTTCCAGGTCTGCTAACTGTTGGTTGAAGTCTGTAGGTCCGATGACCAAAATCATCGGAGAAGCTCGTAATGCGACTTGGTAGGTTTTCCAGTAATATTCTTGTAGCTATGGAGAACGCCTGTGCAGATCCTGAGTGACCAATGACAAATCTTTGGAAAGTATAGGTCTTGGTCTGATGATTTATTTCAGATGTCATGTACTGTTGACTTTTGGATGTAGCAAAATTTGGAAATAGGATTGAGAGATCTCATTTGTTGATATAAGTGATTTGTCTTTAAGGTTGTGCAGAACATCCTCAGTTGATTGGAATGGCACGCTGAGGTATTTGCTGTATGTGTTACATTTTTTCAGGTTGAGTACTATTCGAAAGTCTTGTGTATTCGCTTTCTTTACTATCAGAAGAGGTGAAGAAAACGGGCTATCTATCATCTATTTCTCTTATAATGTTTGCTTGAAGAAGTTGATTTATTTGACGATCAACCTGTGGTCGCACCGCTATTAGTATGGGTGGGCTTCTATCATGGAAGGCTGCTGACTTGTCTATTCTTATTTTATGAGTATAACCTCTAAAGAATCCGTTGTCTGTGGGTGCATAAGAAAATACGTCTCTATATCGGTACAGTAAATTTCCGACCAGAGCTTTTTGGTAGTCTGTTATTCCTTTATTGATATCATATGAACTCATGACAAATTTAGTGGCTGTTGACATAAGTCTTTCCTGTATCTCTTCCTTTGTCCTATATTTATGAATATCTTCGATTTTCTTTTCTTATTTCTTTTGGTTATATCGAGAGACTTCTTCGATGTTCTTTTCAATGTAACCTTCCTGGCGTGTTCTTTGACAATGTTATTTTGTGTGATGTTGGATTAGATACTAGGAGTGTTAAATCATCATCTGCTATCTTCATGGTAAGTGCTTCTAAACCATATCTATCCTGTAATGTCTGCAGTAGCGTTACGAAGAGATATCATGGTTGTTGTTTTTCTTAATGTATCTTAACTGGTAGAAAAAAAATGTGATTGTGCTGCAATCGTTATTCTCTTTATGGTAAATACTTACGCTTGTGCCTGCTGTTTCATAGAAAAGAAAACAGTCCGTGAGACTTCCTGGTTAGAATCTTCTTCATGAGGCAGCACAGGTCTTCTTGTTTTTTTGTAAAACGATATGGAGTTTTGACCCATGTCAATTTTTGTTTGTAAGCGGCGTAGCAGGTCTTGACCAAAAATTGGATTAAAATTTCCTTTCTCCATAATTCGAAAATAATGCGAGAAAGTGGTGCTCCCAATCCAAAATTTTATTAAGGCTATATATTTTAGTTCCATCAATTTATTGGAAATTCCTTTCAATTTTGTTCTAAATGGAATAAGTGTGCAATTCGAGGGCAGGTCTGTTTTTGCCCAAAGGGATAAAGATGACCCCGTATCTATTATAGCTGGTAGCTTACTTCTTTTACAAACGGGTCTATATTGTGACTTGCTGTATGAAGACTGTCATGTTTCTCGTTGTGATAATGCAGGTTTCCTTTTTCTTCTTTGTGTGTGCTGTACCCGCGAGCTTGAGCTAGCTCGGGGCGAGTTTATTCGTTTCTCGATTCATTATTTTTGGTTTTCCAGCATCCACTTGATCCGTGCCCTGGGTTAAAACAAGTTGCACATACCAACATTTTATAACTTATTTTTTCTTGATAACTCTTCTTTTGCTCTCCGTTATTTTTGGTGTTGTAATTTTGCTTGTTATTGACGTTCTTGTTATAATAAGTTTTATTCTGCTGTTTCCCTTTTTTGTTTCTGTATTGTGGTTTATCCGTGGCGATTTTCGCAACTGTCAATGAGAGTTGTGCCATATTGTCCACAAAATTAAAGTAATTAGAAGCTCGTGGTTGGTTGAATAATTATCTTTAGCTTGTTGTTGTGTATTCTTCTGCGCAAGCTGATCCAATGCGTAGATTGGTGGAGGTGTTTCTATTGGTTAAGCGGGAAGGGGTGAGTTCGGGCTCAGAAGGTCATAAACGTAACGTTGCATTTCGGTTGTAGGTGGTAGCATACCAGGAGGTGCTAGAGATAGGATATTATAAAAACAGGTTGCAGGTTGTAGTTTGTTGGGATTTGGTAATTTTAGGGAGTCAAATTACTCATAGGTTTATAGGTTTGTGTGTTTACAGTTTGAGTAGGTACATTGCATGAAGATTACATAGCCTTCGATTGTTTTATATAGTCTCGCTTCTCCATTAAATCTTGGGCTGTTTCCAATTGGTGTAGACGTTCCTGTAGGTCTGCTATGGTATCATAAGATTCCAGTTATATTTCCTTCAAAAAATTTCTCTGTAGACCGAGCGACAAGTAGTGAACTTCCTGATCCTCTTCGGCATCTGGGAGTATATGGCGTATTGCTCTCAGTTTCCTCAGAAACTATGAGTCAATTGGTTCACCTTCCCTTTGCTGAATCTAGTGTATTTCCATCTCTGCTTTGTAAGCTGAAATTCTGGGACGGCAGAGGCTAACAAGTTTGTTTTTCAGTTGATTATATGTCAGCGCATCATATTGACCTTCTGCCTGAAGTTGAAATATCAGATCTAGTGCTTTCTCCTGTAGGTTCATTGGTGAAATGTCCTTTTGTTTCTGCTCATTCCATCGCTGTAAAGCAGATAAATGCTCGAAAAGCATAAAAACTATCTGGTTCATCCGTAATGCGTCCGAAATTTTTTGTTAAATGTGGTATACTGTATGATGGTCTGGTGACCATGTCGTCTTGGGGCATATCCTCTGTATCAGAATCAGTATTACTTCCGTGTTCGCTATCTGATTCCCTTGTTCTTGCACCAGAACGGGTTGTTGGCATAACCTAATTTGACTCAATTTCACATTTAATCCTGCAAACCTTTTTCTTCTTCTTCTTTCTTTATTATTTTTAATTTACCCTAGTTAAGATTGGTAAGTTTGCCACACGTTACCTACCATGAGTGTTATTTTATGTTATTAAAATGTATGAATTTGTCAATCACTATCAGACTGATGTGTGTATTGCCGAAACCGAACGTTGATTGGTGAGGGAATATAAGCTGAATTTTATAGTAAATGAATTGTTCTACCTTGGGGTGCTTAAGAAAAGACCGACGCGACTATAAAATAATAGCTCCACTACGTAATATTTCCCTTCAGGGGGCGCCTTAATTGCCACCGCAATGCCGAGAATATCTGAGTCTGGCGCCGTTACTGGTTTATTTAGTTTATATATTTAGAGACAGGTAGAGCAAATGGAAAGGATCGTAGCTTGTCTTTTATCTCTTCACCTTTTATTATAAAATTTACAAGTCCAGTATTTTATTAAAAATAGTATCCCGTTGGATTATGTTTGAGGTACAAAGTATCTCTAATTACTTTCTCTGTAATCTTCTTGTTGCAGTTGATGTAGCCCAAACAACGGTCTGTTGTATGGCAGTCGATGGCCCAAGTAGTTGGAAACTTCGTGGGAGAGAAAGGAAGTTTGAAAGCCCAATCTCGTAGCAGATCAGGACTTAGGAGTTTTGCCTATCTCGTAGCAGATCAGACGGCAGTAAGGAGTGGTCTATCCCCTAGCGGATCAGACCAGTGAGGTTAGGCCTACCTCGTAGCAGATACGACCTAGGTGAGGAGGAGAAGTGGACGTGACTGTTCCTGTGAGCGGAATAGTAAGTGCTGCTCTGACTTGCCGGCTTTTATTTAGTTCTGTTCGGCTGACTCTGCAGTATTCCGACGTCTTCTGCTCTGTCGGCTGCCTTCGGTCGCTGTAGTCGGCTTCGTCCGTCTTCCACTAACATTTGTTTACGAGTATGAGCACATGCTTTTACTCGCTAGCGTAATCCACTATTCACTACTGCTTGTTTGTAAACAAACCGCACATACACATCCTGCAGCTGATTACTCCTCACTTTACAATATATTGATTTTTAATGTTCCATTCTTTCTTTCCAAATTAGAATTGTTTGCATACACACACATATATTAATTTTTGTTCCTTCTTAAAATAAACGCGGAATTTACAATAATCTTATGTGTTTGAAAGTTCTTATTGTTGTTTAAAATATACGCGGAAACTATATTTCTTGAGTCCATAGCGTTATATAAAATGAATAGACAAAAGCATGATTCGATATAATACAATTCAGGTGATGCGTAAATGCTGAATTTACATGAAACGGATGTTACAACTGTAAGAACATACGCGTAAGCCAACTTGGAACTCTCATTCATTTCCAATGTCGTGAGCAGTGTTAGTTTTGCATACAGTTCCTGTTTATAAAGAAAATTAAGGTACCGGCATAATTCGCACATTGGTACCTCTTCAAAAATAACAATATCTCGAACACGAGCTCACAATAAAATTCTTCATTTGTTCAGTTGATGAATATTCTTAAAATCCTGCTAGTACATTTTACAGAAAAGAGCATTGCAATTTCAAACTAAATATATTGAAACATTAAAAAGCACAGAATCAATGAATGAAACTGCTTTGTTCCGGATTATTATTGTAAATACAAGATCACCATTTATCATCTAATATTGGATTGAAACTATGTGAACATCGACAACATTATCATACAGAACTTGATTACCCTCTAATGTGTTTCCTCTAATTTAGTGATTCATTTCACCAATTTCTTTTCATTTCTATCCACTATGCACTTCTTTTCAAGACAATTTTTAAGTTAAAATTCGAAACAGCCATAATTCTTCATGTAATACCCATGCATCTTTTCAGTAAATCTTCATACATATTGACGATATCGAAATTATAACTATACCAAAAGCCATTTTGCTAAAAATCGACATTTTTAATTATTGACGTTTAGGACATTTTAAAGACTGACATATCTAATCAGTAGGATGTCATCAACAGACAAAATATGTTTCTACTTTCTAGGCCATTGTCACTATTATTCTTCCGAAAGCGGCAGGTTTTTCAGTGCATGCTAAACGCTCTCCATCCATCCATCTTCTTCCTCTTCCTCATTTGACCTGAACTATACCTTGAACTGTATCTCCCAGTAGGCAGTTGCTGCATATGCTATGTTCTAACCAATTTCTATTTCTCTCCTATTGTTTTCTTCAATGTTGTTCGTCTCTTGAGCACTTTCTAGTTGCAGCAGATCATGTCAATTCCTCTCCACATTCACGTTTCGAATACTTTTATGTTTCTTTCCCCGTTCTTTCTTATACAGTCCAGGTCGCGTGTGTACTGTTCTCCATATAAATATAATAATTTAATTAGTCTTTTTGTCAACCCTTTGTTCGTCGGTGCACCTCCTAATTATCGATTTCAGAACATTTTAAATTTAACAATTTATCAAATTCCCGGTGTAGGACGGAAAATGGCACTAACATAATCGCATAATATTCTAATTTCGGAACTGCCTATGTAATCTAAGATAGGTTTCTTGTTTTCTAGATTCATTAGATATCTATGAGACCACATTTTTTTTATAATTCGTATATATACATTATTAGAACTTATGTCTTAATACCTAATAAAACTATTCCATGGACTGATTACTTACTGTATGAGGTCCTTAACGTTTTCCCTGTTGTACACTCACATGTACCTATCGACGTTTCAAAGCGCTTTTTCGACCAAACTCGGTAGAGAAGGAGGGTATTAAGAAACCGCCAGAAAGCACAATTAAAAGTGCTTTCGTCCAAAAGGATGGGCGCAGTGGCCAAAAGTTTGATTCATAAGAATTAGTGCTTATAGTGCGATATAAGTCGGAAAACACACGATTATTTGTAAAATGCTTGAAATAAAGGGAAACAAATATACATGAATGGATACTGGGTTAATGCGCTATGTTTTAGAGGGTATGTTATCACCAGTATCTTGAAGTCGGCCATCTTGAATTTTGCTCGATGTTTTTAAATGGGAAGGGGGTCATGTAACATATGAATTTGGGCTTGAATATTACCAGAAATACTTTAGTGAAGTCACTTTCCCCATATATATATTTTTGAGAGAGTTAATGAGATGTGACATTAGTACGCGTAGTTGATTGAAAAGTCTGGAGATACTCTGTTCTCCTTGAAACAGACCAAGAAACGAAGACCTAATGCACAAGTAATGAGTATTGGACTACCTACCTAGTGTACATTACTTGAAGGATTTTCATTTCTACTTCCGAAATTTTTATACTCGATGGAGTGCGCTACTGCTCGAGAGATGAGTCTCTTTATATGGAAACACTTTCCTCTCAGTGGTTTCCTTGTTTGGCGAACAGATCGAAGTCTCAAGGGCTTGATTTTCTAGGAACTCTAACGCATACCGTGCTACCAAGGAGCCATCGATCGGGTTGAAATTTTGCAATACCCAAACAAGTCGTGCAACACTATAGTGTGGGATGCTTCGCCATCTGTGTCTAGTTCTCTCGCTATCCATCCCTCACGATCCATCTAGAACAGTGACTAAAACAAGTCATTGTATCGTACGTCGATGCCAGTGCGACCTGCGCATCCTACACTTTATCAGTCCCTCGTGAAAGTCTCACAGCGAGCTGGAGCTCCTTGTTTACCCGTATCAAATTCGCATTCAATCGCTTCAGCAGTAGATTTTATGTCGACAAATTGTCATGGTTAATCGCTTGAATATGGAGCAGACTCTCTCATCAATATCTATGGAGGACAGACACGCTATCACACAAAGAAATTATAGAAAATTAGTTGATCTAGACGAGGCCTGGGGAATACACTAACTGCACTGGAAAATCATGTCAAAATTCTGCTGGGCCATTTCTTTTACATGATTCTATTTTAAGAGTTAATGGAATGTTTCTACTTACCAATCTGAACTTCTGTTTACTCAATTGCCACCTGTCCAGAATTGATCGAAACTATTCTCAATATATATTACTAGATCGAATCCCGAAAATTTTAATGAAATGTCTAAGATTGGTTTGAGAAAAACTTGTAAATGTGGGTCTAACGAAGAACATTAATAATGGCGATTTTCACTTTCCTTGGCTATCCTCAGATCATGGTCATCATTTACATTACTAGTGTTTTCTACAACTGACAAAATCTTCCAAGTAAAAATTCCTGATGGCTTCTGGAAGCAAAAAAAAATTGCATATTTTTTTCTGCAGATAGTTTGTTTTATTCATTCAACTTGACTAACTGTTTCTCAGAAAAGTTTTGTCAAAACATTTTACCAGGTTTCAATATTGAAACAGTAACATCTCCCCAGTGATACAGAGAGCGAACATTTACAGTTTTAACTTCTTTTTCGTTCTTCTTATACGGTAAGTAACATATTTTGTTTATCTGTGAGCTTAAGTAAAAACTGTTTTTTCAAGATATTCGATGACAAAACATTTGAAATACAAAACACGCTAATTTATGCAATATATTTTACATTTACGCACTTTTCTTAAATTTACAGAAGAAAAAATCTGCTAAACCTTTCTAAGGTCGTTTTTGATCGTACCGAATGATCTATCCACTGGCAGGAAAGAATGACCTCGACAGGAAAAATGTTCAGTGGTTTAAATTCTGTCAGAGGTTGGAGATAGGTAGCAAGAACAAAGATCACTGTGCGATTTTTGTTTTACGAAACTGCAATGTCAGAGAACGACCTGATTTCCGTGATATTTCCGGCATTAATAGGTGATTCCTCGTGTTCTGAACCTGTTGGTGAATTCAGACTTATTGTGTCTAAGGGTCTATCGTATAACCTACCATCAGGTAAAATATCTTCTTCGGTAAGAACATAATCATCTAACAACTTCCGTGTCGCCATGTCAATATTCATTTTTAAAAACATATTCAGTCCACAAAGTACCACTACTACGCAGGCGCGAAGTGGACTGAACGTATTTTGGGAAAATAATCATGTGGACTCAACGCGTTTTGGGAAATGATAACTTTGTGGCACTGTGGAGAAGACGAGTTATGTAAACTGATCTTGACAGTTTGAAAAAACACTTAACAAACTATATATTAAAAAATGTAGATCTCACTTCCTGCAAAAATGGACTGAATGAGTTTAGATATGTGACTCTTCAATTTTGAAGTTTCAGTAAGCATTGTCACAATATTACATTACGGGTAGTATTATTAAGGTACACTTATAAAAGTATTGGGAAATGGGACCGGGAAATTTCTCTGGTCCAGTAAATGTATTGGGAGTCTTAGGGTAGCAACACATAGGTGTGTACTTTCAGGAAAAAAAAAATCATTTAAGCTTTAAAATTATTTTCTGACCATTTTGAACCTCTGAAGTTAAAAATTCCTACCGATCAGCTAAAGTAAATGGCACTTTTTCTTATACTAAACATACTCTTTTAATCACAATTTGAAAATTGTTCTCCAACTCGTCAAGAGGACAGGGGATACCGGGCCAGGAGTATGACCTCAGGAAAATTTTATATTTTAATGCATGAAAATTGATGATTTAACAAAGCTTGGAGAAGATGTAAGATCAATTTTGAATTCAGACTATAATTTTTAAATAAGTCTTTTAAATACATATTAATTTATAAGAAACCCTGGAAGTAATCGTGTCTTTTCAGAATAACAAACAAGGGACAAACATAGAAAGCATTTAATACTAAAAAAATGAAATGTTTTCCGACATCTCTACATTATGGACACCATCTTGTACTGAATCTTCTGGATTTTAGAATTGAAGAACACGCATTGGAGGAAGAACTAGCTTGCAAAGAAATGCTTCACCATCTTGTGTTAAAACTGAAGAAGTAACGAAATATAAAATCATATTTGTGTGCCTCATAGAAGTAATAGTAATAAGGATAGTTTAATGCCTATATACGATTAAAAATATCAAATAATAAAATATTATTTATGCTTAAGATGGAGATGGTCTCGACGGAATCGAGACCGTTAGCAAGCCTGAATGGTGTAGATGAATTCTTTTAGATGCAAGAAAGTTCAGACCTGAACATTTCGTTAAGCAACTGATAGTCTTAAGTATTGTACACATTGTCAAGATAACTTCTTTACGTGCAAAACGCTAGTGAATTCAAACGGGTTGATTTATGAAAATTTGAAGTTAGCAGGGATTCCATATTAACAATTTCGCATTAAAGATGTGTGATTTCTCATTTTCGTATACTGTTCTCTAACTAAAATATGTTAGCGAATTCACATGACCTTTATAGTTAAAGGTATCATTATTTTCAAAGTGTACTGTAAGACTAACAAGTTAACTTGTTCCGTTAAGGGAAAATGTTTAGATACTTCTCTACAGTTTATGCTTATGCCACCTATTTTGCACATTTTAAAAGTTTTTAATAGCAATTCGTATTATTTCTTTATGTTTGGAATTGTATTTATTGCTTTTAGGTACCTTTTATCTTTGACTGGGGCTGGAATGACGGAACCAAGTCGTTCTGGGCCAGAGGCGTAACTTCATTTTATGCCTCCCCGCAAGAGAATACCGAAGACTGAAGGTCGATTCGGCCCATTGATAGGCCAAGGTGAAGGGCCTCTTTGGAAGGGTTGCCCTCCCCGTATTGCAGGGTTTTGAAATCATAGTAGTTAACACCCCTGGTCAGGGCGTTGATTAAAGGTATGGATCACCATCCTGGCATTAACCTCATGTGACTGAGGCGAAAATAATAATAATAAACCGGTCAGGATGACCGAACACTAAACGCAAAAACTAGGACCTTCCAAATCAAATTGTATTATGGTTATGCCATGTGGTGTTCTAAGATGATTTACTGAGGAAGAGCTAACTTGTTGTCTACTGTAGTTAGGAGGATAATCCAAAACAATGTGCATTCTTAACAAATAATAACATTTAATATTAGGGGAAGTTTGGGTAATTTGGACAACGAAGATCCATTGTGCTGCGTGAACATTTGCAGAGCCCTATTAACCCAGGGAAGGGAACCATTTCTAGACATAATGGTTACCGGACATGAAAAGTGGATCCTTTACCACATGAAAGACAAATATAAGAGGGTACCTAAAAAGGTGGGGTGAAACAGTGACAAAACTGGATTTCTACCCACACAAAGTGGTGTGTGTTTGGTGGCATATTCGCGGTTTTATCCATTTCGAATTGTGCTCCAAAGCCGACAATGACGACCGAGGTCTAATGTCAGTTGTTGAAACTGTTACTCGCTGCAATTGATGAACAAATGTCCTGCACTTATCAATAGTAATGGTGTTCTGATCCGCGGAAACAATGTCCACGCACACATGGTCAATCTATGAGAAATCAGTGCTGGATTATGTTATTTATGGGTCCTGGCCTATTGACTTCCTCTCTGGGCAAAAGATTCTGTTAGGACCCTTTTTACCTATTTCCTGTAGTTGTGAAATACCTAATTTACCCTTTCACTGGACCCCTAAACAAATGGGGGCCCTGGGTTGCAGTCCATGTAGATCCCACCTAATCTGACTATGAGAAAGTACAGAATTTTGGACAGGAGAAAATTCCTCAGCCATCTTATTCTCCGGACCTGGCGTCTGTTTCACAGTCTCCAAAGCCATCTTGATGGGAAAACCCTGCGAAGCGCGGTAAACAGTGTCCCATTTCGTCCATGTTCAGAACATTTCGTCAAGCGCAGTATTGAAAAACTGGTCGACAGGTGGAAGAGAGGCGATTATTATGGACTGAAAATAATGTTCTAAACAGGTCTTCGTTTACTTTCGTTATTACACCAAAAAAGCGTAGTTACATTTGGAATATTTCAATAATTTGTTAAGAGGGCTCCGCGCTCCAACCCTCCCATTTTTAACATTTTTCAAAATATTTCAAAAAACTAAGAGTATTATCAAAAATGTAAATTCATAGCGCACTAGAATTTACGAATTACTATGAATGCAATGGACAGCGATCTCGAGATCGTATCCATTGACGAGTGATACGTTTTCAAAGATTGTGACGTCATTATTTAATTGAAGTCTGAGCACTCATCAATCGACAAGATTTCGAGATCGCTGTTCATTGAATTTCATAGTAATTTGTAAGTTCTAGTGCGCTATGAATTTATATTTTTGATAGTACTCCTAGTTTTTGAAATATTTTGAAAAACGTTAAAAATGTGGGGACTGGAGCGAGGAGCCCTCTTAATTGATACTTGTAACAAATAGTGAACGTGTTTCTCTAATACTTAACTCACTACTTTGTGTGTATAGTAATTAAAATAATTCTTATATGCAAAAGCGCCATAAATAATTTACATTGTTCAATACAAAATAATATATTTTTTTGTTATAAAACATTCTTGGTTGGATAAACCACAGAGGGATATAAACTGCCCTGAAAAAGGCACAAAAGAGTAGGACAGCTTTTCCTTGTGCAGAAAAAAACGACGTATTCGAAAACTAGAATTGGTGAACAAAACATACAAACACCACTCTTAAAAGAATGTTGAAACTATGACAGTTTATTCTCCTATTTTAATAGATCAAGAATTTACACAACCAGAAATTCCGCCAGGATTTTCAGTTTGGGGGGGGAGGGTGTAAAGTCAAATGTGTAAGTGAAGATTCGCAGTTTTTTTATCGATTTTTGACCGTAAAAATTTTAAAATGGGGAGGAGTGTTCTGGAGAATTGGGGGCGATATCCCCACGGAAGGATATTTTCGTGCCTTCCCCTCCCTAGCATATCGTAAGCCGCACCTCCACTGTCAAAATGAAGAAATATTTTAAAGATTTTAAAAGTAATGGCCACTTCATGCTACAGTTCCTCTATAACTTTCTATTTTTTTCTGTTATCTTGTCTGATCGTCAGAAGCTGGCCATTTTTTTGTGTGGAATATTTGTGCTTTTCCTACAATGTCCCATATACGTAAGTAACCTCTGTTTCCACCTTATTATCACACACACGCATACGTTGGGTGAGCCACCTTGAGGTTTTAAGGACCCTGATTTGCCTTGTAATGAATAGAGTAATCTGATCATTTCGTGTATATCTTGTAATAATTCAACCAGCCTTAGTTTGGACAGTTTCTGATTTTGATACGTGACTATGGGCGTCATGTTGCTAAGAGAAGCGTATGTTAGTAAAGTTGACTGAATTATTACTTTCATTCCATTCATTCAGGTTTCGTATTATGTATTAGAATGCTGATAGTTTGCGTAATACTCTTTGGTTGCTTTCTTAAGTATGTGTGGAGAAAGTGAGGTTATGATTGACGTTAACTCCAAAATATTTTGCAGTCAAAATTAACATAGCTTTCGACATAAAATTTAGTTTTCCATTG
>JAGDQP010019313.1:0-11383 GCA_022664845.1 Lepisma saccharinum
CCCGTACTCGAGCTTTGATGACGAAATAAGTTTAACAGAGCTGCATATCTTTTAGGCAGTTTAAAATTACAATAATGCTGTAAGACCAGTGATTCCACCAGATCCTTTGTGGCGGATCACCCTCCAAAATGCTCGAGAACACCCCCAACTTTACAACGTTTACGCTAAAAGATCAATAGAAACTGTTCCCAAACTTTTGCCTCACCCTGAAATAAAAACAAAGCAATTAGCTTTCCTGTTAAAAGAGTTGAAACTTACAACATTAAAACAGGTTGCAAGTTGGTAACGTTCGTTCTATGGGGAAAATGATAATGCTTACCCAGAAAGACACGATTGCGATCTTTCATTTTTTGCCCGTGCAAAATATCTGTACGGGCAATCGTTTATGGCATAAAATGAGAAAAAAAATATACTTTCGTTGCAATTTTTCTAAATTGTTGCCAATTCTCGGACTCTAAACGGTGTAATATAAACTCTTCCTGTATAGAGTAGCGAAAAATAATTTATACTGCATTTTTATGATAGGGGTATTTTTTAGTAGATTCCATGGACTAAAGCTGGTTAGTCTAAGATCGTGTTCTTCTTCAATATAACATTCCTTCGTAAAGACGTTCTGCAAAATTTCTTAGTTGCTTACTTTCCCATTAAGACTGCTTATAGAATTAGATGTTATACTCTGCAAACCATAGGCAAGCAACCACGTGAATTGCACTAAGATTTAATGGAACATAAAAGAGTGCAAAACATACGAAACTTTCGTCCTAGCACGTGAAGATTTACTATTACTTTATTTCTGATTAAATGTGACCGTTCGTCAAGCATTTCTGCTCTGGTGACAAAGGTTTTAGTCTGGTGAGTTAACTGAAATTCAAAGTGACTTGTAAATCAGGTCAAGATTTAACTTCATATGTATAGTCATACGACTAAAAACTATGAATAGTACGTTGAATTGATGTCACGACCACTAACCTCCTATTCCTTCACCAACCTACAAATTTAACATGTTACAAAGACTTAGATCATACGCAGTGTTTGACTTGTTATCAATTACGAAGGGTAGTTGTTGCTGGTAAGTTTCACAATTATGCATGTTTGGTTAAAAATACAAAGATTTTATCCCTGGTAGAGATGCTATTCAGAATCAACAGCCGGGAATGAAATCATTACGCACCAGGAAAAAAAAACGGCAAACCCCTTGGAAAATCGAACACTGCTAAAACATAGAAAGGTGATGCTTAAATCTTTTGCAAATCATGTAGGTATGTACCTCCAGTAAAGTACATTTTCTTTAAAGTATCGCTGGATATAGGATAAATAATTACATTTCGCTCTCATCGAAGACATGATTTGATTAGTGCTCCCACTAAAAATTCAGTCCTTTTCTTATATACAAATTTTGCCCTTGGTTATGTTGAAATAAGTTCTTCGGCGTTGGATCTCTGCCACAAACCTGGTGGTATGTTTAATAACTCCAAATAAGCATTGCTTGCATATCGTTTTCTACTCTCGCTGTAATTAAACACTTGCCTCCGCTGGTGTTAGTTAAAAACAAATATTATGGTTAAGCTGTTTCCCAGTGTTGTCAGGTAGTGGGAAATTTCTCGGCAAACGGGAAAATTTGGACCCCATGAAGGGTAAAAAGGAAAAAATAAAGATCGCTAATCTTTCATTTTTTTTTCTTAATTTTGAAAGTAAACTTTCGAGGTGAGAAATGTTTTGTAAGTCGTGAAACTTTTCAGCATTTCTAGGCAAACATTTCGATGGTAACCTGGCAACACTGCTGTTACCAGTGTTTGAAGTAAAACATATTTACATCAAAGTGATAATTATTGTTTCTTAATTATTTGCCTTGTACTTCTAATCTTATGAAATACACTGCATATTATATACCATTCTGAAAGAGACTCCACATACAATCGAGTATCCAAGTTCATCTTTGACCTCAGACATAATTTAGGACAATCTGATGGATACGGATTTTAATATCTTTGGAAGGAAAGGGAAATCTAAATCAAAGGTTAAACTTAGACAGTGATATTTTTCTTGATCTTCATCCTATGTTTTACAGAGTGTTTTTATGATCTCCGTCTACTTGAGATGATTATACCCTTTCACTGTTAAGTTCTATGCTTTATTATTGTTTTATTTTCTGAGAGACCATTTACAGCCTTCCTGTTTTTAAGTTGTTTTACTCAATACTGTATACATCTTTAGTTTTTATTAATCGTTATGTAGCAATTTCTACAGCCAACTGTTTCTGAAGACATTTTACATCTTCAGTTATTTGGATATTTTCTTTAACAAGTAACTTTTGAGGTGACAAAGACAAGGGGCTTCCCCTTTGTTCGAAATTAGAATTAGTTACAACATTAAGGTCTATGGCGGTTTCTTATTGCTTACTTTCAGGATAGGTTGTAATACTAAATGCAAAATTTGTATGAAGAACAGGGTTATTTAGAGTTGGACAAACCGGAGAAACAATGCTAAGAATTTGGTTATGGGATACATGATTGATGTATTATTAATGCGGGGGACACTTTAGTGAAATTCGAAATATTAGGAGCCCCCATGAAATTTTAATATTTGTTTAAATTATGTGTGCCTGAGAATGCATTCGGACAATGCTGTGTTCAAGTGCTCAAGTAAGTTAGGAGATATACCAATTATAAAAATTAAGGCATAGAGAAGGCCTAAGCAAGGATATATATATATAAAAAATAATTTAATTAAATGTAGATAATTTGCTTCGAGTGACATGATCAAGATAAAAAATAAAATTTCTAAGATGTGTGATGGAGAAGTAGTATCAGGGAATAAAGAGAAATATATAGTGATCTACATAAAACCACAATGAAGAGTTAGAATTTTTGTTTTCCTTCAGAGTTATCTGAACTACTATCCTAGGAAGTCCAACAAATGTGTAGGAATACATGCACTTGTGTCATAATTGTTTCTTGAATATTCTCCTGGGAAATGGATTTTTTCTTTCCAGTTGAATTCCTACTATAAAATAAAGAGGTGTAGAGAGAAATTCATTTTCTCGGGGAACATATACAATATGAACAGAGAATCCAAATTACAAGCTATTTCTGAAAGGAATGTGATCCTTTTTTGTACTAGATGGGGCATTTTTTTTTAATAAAAAATAATAAAAATATATATTCCCGTCCAAACCCATTTCAGTTCTTACAGAAAATCGAATAAACGTTAATAAAAATGATTGTCCGAATGCACATAAATTATGGAGAGACTTTGAACACAACACGTTCCTTAATAAACCGTATTACGTATATTTAAACAACATACCCGTATGTAATAGTCATTTTCCATTGCTATCATAAAAGTAAGTGTACCAATTCATTGTTTTCTATTCTCAAACCCGTTAACTAGATACAAACTACAACAATTCTGTTCCCAAAATTTGTCGTTCCTATATCTGTTTCTAATTTCACATAAAATAAACGGAAGTCCTAACCATTGCTAGTTTGACAAACAGAAATAAAATTCATTGAGATACATATTCGCCTAGTTTCACGATCAAAAGAGTCAATAGATCGAAAGTAGAGGTGAACAGAATAGTACAGTTTTTAATATAATTTTTAGAATCATTTGGAAGCAATTGAAAGGCTTCTAATGGAAAAAAATGCTATTCTAATGGAAACAAGAAGCGATTGAAAGACTCAAACACAACAACCAACACATTTATGTGGGAGAAAGTTCCTTTGTTGTCACTATTGGTTCCGTTTCTCCCGCGCGAAACGCTTTGGTTTCTGCGAGACTGTCGCTATTCAATTTCTACTGTTCAATCCGTTTCCTTTCAACTGCAGACGCTGGCGGTGACAAAAGGTACCAACAAAGTCATTCTTCATTGAATTCCTCTCATTTATTTACTTTCAAGGAGAACAATAATGTAGCACCTTGATTGGTAGAGACTTACATATATTCTATAAGAAGCGTCTTATACACGGAACATCATATAGGAATGGCAGAACTTCTTAGCAATTTTGCTTAAGAACAATGCAGAAGTTCGTTGTACCCCAATATTCACTAACATATTTGTTCCTATTAAAATAACTGTTAGTACATAACAACACACCTAGTAGATCTTTCTTCACCTTACCTGCAAACCTGTGTACAATCCGCTCTCTGCATAGAATTTTAATCGAATGAATTCGAAATAGCATGATGAATACCCCAAGGTTCAAATTTAGGGCCGGTACTATTTCTATTATTAATAAACGATCTCTCTGACTGTATAGTTAACCCTAAAGATACTATTGTAGGCAGATGAGCTTAAAATATTTACTAAAGTTTAACCAATTAAGGATTGTTATCAAGTACAAGAAGATTTAGATAGCATAAATAAGTGGTGCCATTGAAATAAACTAGATATGAATATCAAAAATGTACTACGATTACATTTAGTAGACGACGAATTTTTTTCTTAGTTTCTTTACTCAATTAATAGCACTGTTTTACCTAGACCATAAGTTATAAAAGATTTTTGTGTTATTTTTACTCTAAGCTAACGTTAAATTTTCATGTAGATAATATCAGTAGAAAAACCCATAAGTATAACATTCCGTATTTTCCGTATAAAAAATTACATTAAAATCCGTAATATCGCTTATTTTGTAAGAGTCCCTATTAAAAAAAAGTGCATAGTCTTCATGCAAAAGGCCGATCTTGGGTCGTATATCGAAAACGGTAACTATTATCAACAAAATAAGCTTCGATTTAACCTAACTTATTGGGGCCCGCAATTGACACCCAAAAACCCCGGTAACAACCACTTGAGGGTAAGGCAAAAAGACAGACAGAATGACAGAGGTAATTTTCTATCATTTGTGACAATTATGTGATTGGGCTTAAAAGGGAATAACGTTTTAACCCCTTCACCAATTTTGACGTGTGATAAACCGCTTGAAAGGTATTGAAGCGTAGAGTACGATTCCGGAGGCTCTGGTTGCCTATATGGTATGTGTTAAGCGCTATCACCAGAATTGTGAAATTCTTATTTTTTTTAAACCGCCCTAGATTGTCCCAGGGAGGTCCTACGAACCATTTTTTCTTTGTATTGATATGACAAAGAAATTTCAAATGCAACTTCAAGCATCAAAATCGGGCTTATAGTTTGCTAGATCCAACATTAGCTGTATATGTGAGTGCCGCTAACAGACTCTTGCTTAGCGTCACTCGAAGAACTATAATTGCAGAATCTTATAATTATTTTTTTAAATAATTTATAGAACAGGAATTGACTTTAGAATGACTAGTACATACCAAAAGCTATACTATTCGTTGGTTCGAGCGGAACTTGAATATGCATACATCGTCTGGAATCCCACCACTCAAAATAATTGTAAGAATTTTAAAAAAAACTAACCGATTATGAATAGGATCACTTTTATTGCATCTCCTGGTACGATCGTTTTATTCATTTCAGATGTATTATAGAAGTTTTTCACGTGAAAACAAGTTCGTTTGTTTTTCAAAATTGAATGTATTTTGAAATAAGCACTTACGGTAGGGGTTTCTAATTAGCGGCCTGCGTAGCAAATTTGACTGGCACTGAAACATACAAAATTAAACTTACCATAATATTCTGCATTGAATGTAATAGAAAATAATTTAAAGCAAACATTGTTTTAAATATTGAACAGACTGCAGAAAATAACTAAAATTTCTTGTTACTAATTTAATTTGCAAAAAAATGTTAATATATTAAAATTACTATCCATATCGCTGTTGTTTTGATCTTTTTTTTTTTTAATGTGGCCCTAGCCCTCTTGTTGTTTAGTCAATTTGCCCCGCTGTGAGGAAAGGTAATAGACCGCTGACTTAAGGTATTAAGTGCAAACACAAAGAATTGGAAAGTCGAAGTGAACCAGTGATTTCCAGTCTGTACCACGCGTACTCAAAGTGCAGAAATATGGATATTCGAAAAATAATATATAAATTTGAAGAATCACAATACTTGAACAAAAGAAAGATGATAGAGGACTAAAGGTGTAAAATTAATTGTAAGATATGACGAGTGCAGAATGGTCTCTTTTCCTCGTTTCAATCTCGAGAGAAGTCCTGTTCCCTGGCTTTGTTTGTTTGGCAAATTACTGTTCCTAAATAATTTGTTCCGAAGACTGGGGTATAGAGTATAGAGCACAAACACGTGAATCAGTCATACGTTTAAGTAACATCACAAATAACGTCCGTGATCATAACCACACCCAATAAAGTTTTCGGAATTTGAAAGAAGCAGCAATTGGATTATTTCACTAACTATGTCAGTGTGAGCGGCATCTCTGTTTCGCAACGAA
Organism: Lepisma saccharinum; assembly: GCA_022664845.1. Taxonomy (NCBI): domain Eukaryota; kingdom Metazoa; phylum Arthropoda; class Insecta; order Zygentoma; family Lepismatidae; genus Lepisma; species Lepisma saccharinum. The sequence continues at coordinate 6,318 of JAGDQP010019313.1, forward strand.
AAAAATATAATTTATGAATCACCGGAGTAATATTTGTTTTCTTCTTCCATCATGCGTTTAAGTTCGTTACAAAAGTATATGTTACAGTTTACCCGCTAAATAGAATTCTAATGACCATTCGGAAATGTAGTATTATTAGAAAGTCTGACTGGATGAGAGGAACTGTCTTTTTGAAGCCTTGATGTCGTATTGAGCTGTAACGTAACATAGCCAGCTGCTTTCGAGGGCAAGAAGAAGGAATGGGGATGTTTTCGTCGATGTTTCATGAGATTATGTATTTCGAATCATTTCTGTAATATGAAAAATAGATATCAATCCTTGTCGTTTGTAAAAACATATTCTGTATTTCATACATTTCATTATTTATGCCATCAATACTTTAGGATGGAAAAGGAAGACACGCTTATTCTTCATATCGATGTTTGGAACATAAGGAAAGCTGAAGAAAGTTTTATTCAATTTGGTAAAAGCAGAAATCTTGTTGGTCTACATCATATCAAATGATACATTCAACTCTCGAATAAGTTTCTTTTAAATGCAAGACAAAGTGAGAAACAATGACAGATGATATTATTGAACAATGTTGAGTAATCATGTTTCTTGTCAGTTTTCTCCACCGTTAAATAAATAAATAATTTATTAATAATGTGACCAAAAATATTAAATGTCGATTCCAGAAGCCAAGGGATACAAGTGACATTTAACGAATAAAAGATGTTGATGACAATCTTTCATACATAACACAAAATGTATGTGACACAAAATTGTCATATGTTGTACATGGACACATTAAGATTTAAGGTTTCTTTGTAGCAAATTCCGTATGACAGTTTTGTGTCACATACATTTTGGGTTATATATAAAATATTACCTCGAATGTTTCTTTTATTCGTCAATGTTACTTGAATCATTTTGTTTGTGCACTACTCATATAGTTACATGCTTGGTTCTGTTTTTGATAAACGTTGACATAACATTGTCATTTGCGAATAGTTTCGTCAAGTTTTTGACTTGATGGTCTTATTATTATTTGCTTGAATGATAATCTTTAAATTATTTCAGAAATATATATTTACACGGCTATAACGGTAAAACATTTTTGTGTTATCTTCATCGTTGAGCAACCAATGAATCTTAATTATCATTAATATAATTCTGGATATTCTGAACTTCCTTCTATTAGCATGCCATGAAATTATTTTCAGTAATAAGTGCATTTAATTGTTCAGGTACAATCTGTATCTAATTAACAAAGAATCGCAATACTTGTGACAACGTGAGCGAGGAAGTATTATTAATCTAATAACCATTTTCACAACATACCCACTACTACCCGTTTGCAACACTATTTACTCCAGCACTGATAATTCGAACGATGATGTAACGCGTGTATCTCCCCGTGGTTGCTTCCTTGTGTTATGAAAATTCTTGTCGTTAGGGAAATTAGGGACACATTAGACAGATACGTTCCAAACCGTTGTACATGGATATCTCGTCACCTTGCAACCAGATGGTACTATGTCCACATCAGCAACTTTTAAGAAAAAAACAGTTTTAAAGTTTGAAGTTCCATTTAAAATCTGTATAAATGCATTCACATTTCTAACGACTTCGAGGTCGTTTTGAGATTTTATTTTTGGAGGTTGATGCACTGACAAGATCTTTGATTAGTGTTAACACCATTTCGCCAAAATAGTGAACATGGTACCTTCTGGTTCCAAGGTGGTGATCTGCTCTTCAAGTTTGTGTCACTTTTCGTCTCTGCTTCTTACATTTTGTTCATTGCCTCATAGCTGTTTTGGCCAGTGTAGTTCGTTTGACCATCCTTTTTTCCTGGACAAGTGGACAAACATTTAGAACCGGGTAACTCACATTTTTATGTTTTTAAATTTAATACCAAAATTATGTCATTTTAATTTTAAAAATGATATGGGAAAGTGAATATGTAAATTAGCTTTAATCTCCTACATCATTCGTCATAGGTGTTTGTGTGGCTGAGAGTGAGTTAGCCAGAGCAAACCAGCATATATTGTATTATGTATGTAACTGTTCGTACTAGTTCTGAAAGTGGTCATAAATATTGATGTAACGTGTTGAATGCAAAGCATGCACATGGCTATTGGGAAATAACGATGAGACGACTGCATGAAAGTAAGTTCATGCAATATTTCTAAGCTGTGGAAAGACATGTTTTCGTGAAGCTTGTCGTTATATTCTTATGATTTTGAAAAACGTTTTAGTGGTGAAACATGGTCTCAGTATATCTATTTGTCTTCGGCTTCGATGCCGCTTGGAAACGCTAAAGGAATTGGCATATAACTTATAAGCTTAGTTGATCTCATATTAATTAAAGACATCCGTGATTTTAATCATGCTACTTCGTGTTAATATTTCTTTCCATGTTCCGTTGTGCACAAATGTTTATAAGATTTTACATTAGATCAATAATCATAGTCCGATTATATGTTATAAGTAAAACGTTATATTATATTAAGTATAGTATTAGGTGGAAAACGTTAGCAATGGACTAAGTGCAAGGAACCATTTTGGCATTTGCCTGTATGACAAGGAAAATTCTGGAAAACTTCAGTCAGAAAACTTTTGGTCGCTGGTATCGAACCCAGGATCTGCTAATCCAAACCCAACACGATCAAAACTGAGCTAGGGCTACTCGTTTGCTGCTTTGAGCTCAAAGTAAGATATTGTGAAACTCCATGCAATATTTTGTAAAATTACTGCTTTCTCCAAGCACGTTAATTTCTGTGTTTGCTGTATTTTTAAATATAACAATTGTGCTTAAAGATGTAACATAGAATTTGAAGTGTTTTCATAAAAATTCTATTTACAAATTCATGCCAAGATAAGATAAATCCTGTGTTTGTTGAGTTACTATGGTTCCAAACATAAGATGCTAAAGCCTATGTTCACTAATTTACTATTGCGAAATCCTTCTAAATAGAAAAAGGAAATAATATTTTTATGATTGTTAAATTGAATGAGGTAGCAACAACCAATTGTACTACAATATATATACAATGTAAGGTCACGGAAATATATTACATGATGACGATTTTATTAATATAATATTATTTTGTACATGGTCTGAAAAGAAAATTCGAATTCGATATGACTTTTCCATGCTCGTCTTATTTTCTCACGAATGTACGTTTACCAATCATGGTGAGGTAAATCGCCATAATATGCATTATTAGGCAGTGAAGAATCCATATTATTTAAGACAAGTGGAACTTCAGAGATCATGGCCAGTGAAATTGGACTTTTCTTGAATGATACATTAAATGCATATATATATATATATATATATATAGTTTTAGCTGAGGAGTTACCATTACTATTGGAAGATGCACTATTAGAAGTGAGAAACAACATGTTGTACCAGAATGATGGTTGCCCTGCCCATTCTGCACGAACTGTAAGGGAAGTATTAATACCAAATATAATGGTCGGTAGATCGGCCGCGGAGGTCCAGCACATTGGCCAGCTCTATCTCCTGATTTAACAGCTCCATTTTTTTTCCTATGGGGTTATCTCAAAGAGCAGGTTTATTTCAATGTTCCAACGACCCCAGATGACATGAAGGAGGGAATAAGTAATGCATGTGTGAATGTTGAGAGAATTGTTCTTTAACTTACACACAAATCGTTTTTTCAACGAATTCGAAAGTGTATCGATGATGAAGGCATCATGTTGAACATTTAATGCAATAAACCAATTGAAATATTGACATTAATGACTATTGACATTTGTAATTTGATGCCTTACAGACAACTTCAGAAAACTTGAGATCTGAAGTGAAAGCACTGGTTGAGTTGACATACAATATGTTTTCATGGTTTTCCTTTAAACTATCAATGTTTCCAACTGTATAATATTTTTAACTATTTTGCAAAAAAAAAGTATCTGTTGAGTAAACGTATGCCTTCTTATTGCCATGATGTGATATTTTTTCTTTAAAAAAATGGTCGCGGAAAACAAACTCAACAGGCTTGCTTTGTTGGACTGCCCGCCCATCTCGTACATGGAATGGGTGACAAGGAACAAAACTTTACAACTTATTATCAAGCTTGAAATCAGTACTTTTCCTTCGAAATTCTAAAACCACAGCCCTTTCTGTTACCTTTGATCTTTTCTTGCTTACTGCTGTGTGTTTTTGTAATTCGAGGCGAGGAAACACATTTTACTCTCATCTCTCCTGATACTGAGTGTTGGAAGCACGACGAAAAGAAAGTACCACACACACATGATGCAAATGAAGAGTAGTAGAAAAAAAGAATTGGTTAATCGCACTGGTAAAATATAGTAGGGTCTTCGATTATTATTATTTTTGTAAGGTCTGCCGTTATTACTGAAGTGAACTGAAGTATCAATTATTTTTTCTGAGGTTCAGATAAGTGGTAATATCACAATAAAATGTTTTTGCGGTCCAAATAGTTAGTAGACTATGGATAAGACAGAGCAATAAGACTGAACGGCCGTAGCTCAGTTGGCTTCGCATTTAGGAGGTCCTGGTTTTGATACCAGCGGGTGACTATTCTGACAGAGTTTTTCTCTCAGACACATTAGGTTAATGCTGGAGTGGTACCTTAAACTTAGGCCCTGGTCGACTGGTTTTCCATCCCCATTGCGGCCTATGCCACAGGTACTTAAAAGCCATAAATAAATTCAAATAGAAAAAACATCCCTTTCGGTAGGCCTACAGGCTGAGGTAGATTTCGAAGTTTCGCTGGGAGCTGGGGCTCGCCCCCCAACTTCAGTGCTTTTGAGAGGATGCGCCTCCTTTATCTTAACGAAAATCTCGCTACAGCACTACACCACCACGGAGTACATCTTCACCCTCCCACGGTTGGCTACGCCCCCAAAGGGAAGATTTGCACCATTTATTATAACCTACTCTTGGTCATACACCTTCATTGAAAATTTTGTTTTTCTACCTTCAATGATTTGGAAATTGGGTATTTGGGGCGGCCATTTTGGATCCAAGTTGACGACTTTTTGAAAGTTTTCTTATTTTGTCGTGACCTACTTGCGATAGTACAACTTCAAGT
>JAGDQP010019313.1:11783-35061 GCA_022664845.1 Lepisma saccharinum
ATATATAAATACACTTTCATATCGTACCGATTTCAATAGGTATATTTTCTTCGAAATCTACCTAATAAGACTGTACAGCTATTGCTTACTCCGTGTAATTGTATGAACTAATTATAGAAACACGGCGTACATTGGCCCATTCACATTTCACTTCTATATTTTTCTTTGGAATGTCAACTAATGAAGTGTGTACGTTTAATACATTCACATATTACTCTTGACATCAAATCCCGAGTGTAACAGATGCAAAAAGGTCATAAATTAATTCCAATTCGTACCAAACTGTGGAAGTCTTCAGGGGCCGGAGTCAGCCCTTTGAGGAGCCCCAGCATTGTAACAATAATAAAAGCAAAGTCAGTAATTGAAAGGTTTAAACTCAAACAGGCCCTTTCAAGAACGCCCTTAGAGTGAGTCACCAACCATAATATTGTGTCTTTACTTATGCTATTAGTGTTCTATAGCACGTTTCGCGAGGTGTATTTCAACGGCTCTTATCTAGGCGAGACATTTATCGCGATAGTATGACATTCGGTGGTTGATCACCAGTCTTGACAAATTCTTGTTTTACAAGTTTGATTATTTTACACTGCCGCAACCCTCTTCTGAACTTGTTTCAAAGGAATTGATGGTGATCCCTATCTCGCTTAATCTTCCATAAATGGAATGACTTTATAAATAATATGCCTCGACTAGCTTTGTATTGTAGATCCTTTCTTTCTAGAAGGCATTGCTTACAACACAGCAAAACAGGGACAACACAAATCATTCTCGCAAAAATTTGCACAACTGATTTTGAAACGACATAAATGTGTGGTAAAATTGTCATGAGAAATTAAAATGCATCTAGGTTTTTGTTTCTACGTACTGTGACCCCTCAAGTTCAGCTCTTTTTGGAACAGGCCTGTAGTTACATGAACGAAGTAACTGCCTCCAGATTCAATTTTTCTCACGTACTTATTAGCAGTTCCAACAAGAGCGTATAGATGGCTCCCGATTCATTTTTTCTCACGTACTTATTATCAGTTCCAACAAGAGCGTATAGTTGGCAGCACGTTTCGAGAGTTCCAACAAGAGCGTACAGATGGCGGCACGTTTCAATGCGGCTTTGTCTTGAAAAGCAAGTGTCATTACTCGATAGTTCTATAAGAGCCAGCTATTTTTTTTAGTAGGAAAAACTCTTACGAGCGAAATTTAATGATCTTGTAACATTAATATCAAAAGTTAATTAAACTCTTTTTTCCTATATGTTAAGAGTAATCATTACGCCTATGGTTGATTGATATTTAGTCAGTGTACGAATCAGATTATATTTCCAAGGGCCGGGGGATAAAGTACCTGATCGTATTTACTTGCAAATTCACTAACTATTATTACTTAGAAAATTATTTATACGATAACAGAGTAGTAATACAGTATGAAAACACTGTTGGATATAAAAGTAAATAAATTGTTTGTTAAAGAAAGCAAGAAAAATGGAGTAAAAGTAGAGTTATTAACTCTACTCTCAATTGTCAATCTTCGTTTTCAGTGAATATTGACATCTGATGTTTCACACACTGATAACTGTCACAGATAAAAGTATTTCCCAATTTTGATAGATACACACATTTCATGGCATTTTCAAGATTGTTTCTGGTGGATAGTTGGTAAGCCATTCGATTAATTGTGATCTGAAAGCATTAGCACGTAAAAATGAGATTATATTTTCAAACAATAAGCAAAAAGCTGTTTCTCAAGATCGTTCGTCAGAACAAGTTTACGTTTAGTGGTTTTTATAACAGAATCTTCAGTTGGAATTCCAGACTTGACGTAATCGTTCAAGATGGATGAAGGAACATTAAAAGTCTTTACTGCCAATTTGTATCCCATCATCTTTTCTCTAACTGATATTATGGCCTGCATTATTGCTACTTAATTCCATTCCTTTCACTTACCCATCCGCAAGTGAAGAATTCTGTATTAGATTTCAATTCTTAACATTCTTCCAAATTTCTTCCCGGAGACGAAATTTGGAAATGTCTTATTGTGTGGAATTCGGGGCAGTAGACGTAAGATTTATGGCAACCTATTATAACAACTAGGCTACCTCTCATTGGCTTTTCCTAAACATCTTAATAATAATCATCCTTCGCTACACATTACTGAAACGAATGGTTAAAAGTGCGAGACCTTAGGTGAAATTGTAGCCTTGGAATATGTTCAGGAAATGAAGTTTCACTTGACCAAAACAAACAAAAAAAACTACAATTACTGCGAGACAAACGTGCACAACCTTACTTCATGCTCGTTTAGGTGACACAATTGGTTTCACTTATTCTTGACATGCGGCAGCGAATACCAACGGAGAAACCCTGGGGGACTGAATTGAGCTCGGTGACGAATAACGCTCCAGGTGATTTACCTTACCATTCTCCCTATAAGTTAGCCAAGACTACGAATTTTGTTATTGCTTAAATCCTTCCTTAGGAACACAACCACTTTCGCACGTTACTTTAGAAACCCCTGTCTCCATTTTTATAAAGTTGCTATTTTTGTAGCATTCACTGTTACTACTAAGACTTGAAGCTATACAATAGTTCGTAACTCTAAAAGTATCTCCAGATTCACTTTGACCTTTCTTCGAAACAGAAATGAAAAAAAACTTTCTATGTTGTCTTGCACTGATCGTTTCATAGTACTGGAGTGTACCAAACAACCTAAAATTCAACAATATTTAGGATGAGTAACCATGGCTCAGACATTAGCGCGTCTGACTACGAATCTGGTGGCCCGAGTTCAAATTCGGAGATTTTTTTCGCACGGTAGGTCGAGAATATGTGAGGCACTACCTCCACATCTCCCATGCGACATTCACGGCCCGTGCGTGTCAAACAGGGGATAGCTTTATATACCGTAGATATGTTTGTTTTGTTAAGTTATGAAACTCTATGCAATCTAATATACTTTTTTTTTAACTACAGTTAACTGTAATTAATCGATGATAACGGCAAGATGTTTCCACTAATACTCACCACGATCATTCTTGACTGGTCGAGTCAGCACAAGACACTCTGAGTGAATAATGTTGCACTCATCAGTCTAAAAATACACAACATAAATATACTAATATAACTCGTCTGTACCACTCTTAGCTGAGAATATGTCAAACTGTAAATGTTATATCGACTCAAGTGCGTAAATTTAACAAAAATGTATATTATCTGTATTAAACGTGAAAATAAAACTATAACATGTCAGAGGGGGAAAATATCATCCCCCTGGGATAGTGAATTCTAGTTAGCATCCAGGGATAAGTACATTCCAGAGGGGGATCATCCCCCCATCTCCGGCCGTAATTTGCATTATGTATGTAGTATAAATAGTTGTAAATCAAGTTTTCTCAATCGCAGGGAGTTTAAAGATTTACTAAATTTAATTATTCTGCATGTCTTAATAGTAATCGTAATGCTATTGATGATCATTACAAATACGGATATTAAAAGAAAACTGATACTCAAAGATACTGAATGCATCTGATTTACGTAAAATCTACATATATTTGTTTTGTAATTCAGACGGTATTGATATTCAAGTTCACATATTTCATACAAAAGAGAATAGATGCCACTAGTTAGGCTATGCTAGTACCATCTATTAGCAAATAATTCAATCACAACAAACTAACAAATGGAAAAGAAAACGTTACAATGTTTTACGTGCTGAAAGTTTACGTAGTCGTGTTTAATATTTATGCAGGCTTTTAATTGTAATTTATTGTCACTTTAAAGGCCATTTCTTTATGCTACATAGACTTACTTACTAGTTTCAAGGACCCATTGGTGTTACATTTTATCCTATGTTTAGTTATTGACGTTTAATTTACTATTCATTACTTCTTGCTGATTTCACATAGGAAATTGTAAACAGATAATTTTGTAACACCGTTGCCATCTTTTACTACGTGAAATCTTCAGCTTTTACAAGATACCTGATATCTAGGTAAGTATTTGACTTATCGATCTCAAATCAACGTTACAATGTTCTTTACGCCATGCTGACTTACCCTATAACTTTTAAATCATAATGTACTAGTGATTTTTTTCTGAGCTACTAAACCATTTCCAAACTCATTTATTTTCTCTTGTGTTGTGGCAACACTGTTTACCTCAACCATCTAAATTTCGAGTCAATTTAAAGAGTACTTACCACTGTTTCATTTCATGTGCTCAGAGAATTTTTATGCCACTCACAGTGTGTGCAAAAAAACATTCAATTTCACATGTCTTTAAAGTTATTTCTCGAAAACTTGGCAACCCTGAACTACGAGTACCATCCGTTTAGCATTTGATTTCATTGCTCATTCCAATTATGAAATCAAATCTAGAGCATTCCATTTTCTTTAAAACATAAGTTTATATTGGGTCGTCAACAAGGACGTAATTTTGAACAATTGCTCAACGTAATGAAGCAGCAGGGAGCGGAAATGAAGCAATCGGAGCAACTGATCAGACACGAAATGAATCAGGGAATGAAAAGTCTAGCGCAAGTTGGAAGAACATCAAAACAAGATGGTGTCTCGTTTGGAGAAATTGAGAATGAGATTAAGATAAACATGGAGGAAACTAAAAATGAAATGAAGATCCACATGGAGAAAACTCAAAATAAGGTGAAGACCCAAGGGAGGAAACTCGCAATAAAATGATAGAAATTCGAAATTGGATGACAGAGGCCCGTAATGAAATAAAGCAGTTGAATGAGAAAGTCCAGCGCCAGTTGGAAGAATAGAGAAACCAGACAATGTCACGATTAGAGAAAACTCGTGACGAAATGCAAAAGTTAGATACATAAATAGAATCCAGCCATTTAGAGCTAAAGTCGCAGGTAAACGATATCGAAAACAGGTGTGAGGAGGCGGTGGTGAATTTGAAAGGAGGCATAGCGAGATTCTCCGATCAAGTTAAAGAATGGAAGGAAGCTGTTGACGGTGGTATAAAAAGGGCACTACAGTATGTCGAACAAATGTAAATAAATCAACATAATATTCAACTGAAGTAGAAGATGTGGAGGTTTTGGTCACCGAGAAGTGTATAGAGATTGAGGAGGTAGCTAACGAAGCCCGAGCCGTGACCAAGAAATGCTCTGAAATGGAAGGGATAGTGAAAGAAACCCTAGAAGAAGCCAGCGCCTTCATATCCATTAGCTTAGACGAAGTTGAATATGTTAAAAAGCGCATGTCCACACAAGAATAATGGTTGGTGATTCTCAGAAAAAATACTATTGAATCCTATTCGGCCGAACGAATTCGTTCCGGAAGTGCACTATTCTATGTGTCCTCAACGTTATGGTAGCACATATCACGATGGATCAGTTTCAATCGAAAAACGATAGGGAGTCTTCCTATGAAAATAAAAAGTCAGCCATAATTAGGGGAACGGAAAACGTCACATTAACTGCTCGCGGATGAAGAAACCGATTCTCCGATCGTAGCAGTGGATCCAGTCAAGAGGAGACAAATGCACTTAGATTCAAAGGATTGTGCTAATATGAACAAAGTGGACGGCCGCGTCGTGGAAGACATCAAGTGGATGAAGAGAGATGGAACCCTCGCTCAGAGACGCACTTTCGAATACGCCCTTCAGAACTAAATCCTCCATGTGCTATCCATCTGTGCATGAAGGCGTCACTGCACGCGCTTTCCTAACCCAAGTGAAACGAGAAGCAGACTTGGTGAGGTGTGCTCCTGACAAGTTTTTAAATATTCTTCAATTCGTTCTAAAGAACCCAATACTTTCCTGGTTCCAATCGAGCGCTCATCTGTTTGATACGTATCAATCTTATCGACAACTCTTCCTGAAGCACTATCATTCGGATGAATTCATTTATGTAATGTTAACCCGATTCAGGACCATACCTTTCAACCCTAAGAATGATGGAGGAGTGGAGCAGTTTGCGACGTCTCGGTATTGTCAAATACGAGACTTGGATCCAAGAGATGCAGTAAAGAAGGTATAAGAATCAATCATTTAAGGATTAGAGAGGTCAACTGCAGTCACCAAGAAACGGGACGAAACAAGAAGGGACAACGCCAGATAACTCTCCTCGAGTTTGGGGCAAGGAATTACTAAACCTTGAGTGTGAGTGATGAGATTGTTATCACGTTTATTGTACATATGTATATAAGTTGTCATCTTTTCTTTCCATCTTTATATTTCTTGTGTGTGTATGTATGTGTTATTTGTATGTTGCGTAGTGACTTCTGAACGTTGATCCCAGAGACTGAGGCAAGGAAGTTAGACATTGTTCCAGATGTAAACATCTTTAAACGAGAACGTACGGATTCTATCTGATAAGGTGATTGATCAAGGTTCCAGACCAGTATCGAATTCATCAGTTGAAAACATGTTATGTCCGAATCCCTGTTGATCAAGCTTACAGATGCACTTCACACGTGGCAATCCAATTTGGGTTTTTACAAGAAGTAGAAGAAAGTATGAACAAAATAGGTGAAACCTTAAACAATACGTGTTTGATATGGGTAACGTAGGTTTTCAGAGCGTAAGTGACGATCAAAATGAAACACTAAAGCAACAAAGAAATCGACATAAGTCAAATAAGGAAAGGAACGTAGAAAGAATGAATACCGATGATAAATCAGAAACCAGATCTGATGAAGATAGCATAAATGGTTACAGAAACAAGGTTACGCTCATGTAATGATTACAGAAGAATTTAGAAGGCCAAGGCAGAATTTAAGACATTTTATTGTAACTGGTGATTTAGACAAGGCAGTGATTTTAATGAAGCATTTATAAGTAAGGAGAACATTATAAGTTTGTTGTTGGAATTAAAACATTTTAACGTTTTTAGTCATATCTGACATGAGCAATTAATTATTAGAATTGATAAAATATGCGAAAAATTAAGATGATGCGTATATTTGTTGAAAAGTGTTGCTGTTCAAGTTAATTTATGCCTGTTGAATGTTGTCGCTAATTTTGCATTTTAATCTCAGCAATTTTGTTTGTATGAATAGGTTTTAATTCAAGAGAACGGGGGTTAATGCTATGGGTGAAAGTGCCTGTTGTGGCTACCTTTTTTGATGATGAAATGTATGTTGTAGCAAGCAACTTGGCACACAGTTTGTCATGGAATGAGATTATCAAGATGAGTTTTCCTACAGTGATATCTTTAAAAGTTCTATTTGAGATTATGCGATATTGAGTACGTTTAGATTGGTTTACGTAATGTTAGTAGATTGTTAAAATCAGATCATCAGTAAGAGATGAAAGAGAAATGCTTTAATATAAGTTGTACTCCTGTGGTAAGAGTTCAAGATTGGCAAAATATCCTCAACGTTCTTAAGTTTACTTTTCTATTTCGTATTAAAACTATACAAACAGACAAACCACAGATGTATCCAAGTTTTCTTGTTTGTTGTTTATTCGAATTCTGGGATATGACTGGTTTCTGGAGTAGCTTCTGAGACAATAAACAATTTATAATGAAATGAATTTATTTATGATAATACTGTTATAGTTGTAATAATGGAGAGCGAGTCAAGTAATCATTTGTTTAGCAGTTATTTACATTAAACTGTTACAGTTATGTATTTATAAATGTGTTTAGCGACTGTAAATAACTTCTGACATCTATCATTTAAATTTTAAATCATAAAACTTCTGATTTCCAAAATATTTGAAAACATTTTTGTGTATAAAAATTGTTTAAATTTATCCTACAATTCTCTACCCATAAGGCAATCTAATGTGAATTGAAGATATTTGGAACATTTTAGAAGGAGTTGGAGTCCCAACATTTTGGAACAGGTTGCACAAAATGTTTTACATTCAAGATTCGAACTTGGTTCGTATGCCACGCACAGCTGTTCCTTCCATCCTATGTCTTTACACCTGAAACAGTATACAAATAATAGAACCAAATAAACAAAACAAAAAAAATAGAAATTCTTTGATATTTTACACATATAAAGCCGATCTATATTTTTAGATATTAATATACAGAGGACCTTCCAACAATAAGGTTACCTGTGAATTGTTGTGGTCTTCCACCAAGCATCTCATCTATGAGCAATCGTCAAGATAGGACTGCAGAAAGGCTAAATTAGAGTAACAGAACAACTAATAATACAAGACGAGATAAAAGAAACTGACGCAGAACAAAAGCAAAAAATTCAATAATTGAAATTCTTTACCACAGAAACATACAATTCGACATAGATGCAAATGTGGAACATAATACATCAAAACAATAACTATAAATTCTTCAGTTGCATTATTATAGAATAGATCTACAAAATTCAAATTTCACCATCCTGATGAGCATCGGAGCTCCAATATCCTTTGGAGAGGCAATCCTTGTAACACAAAAATCTGAAGCAACAAGCTGATCTATCAATATGATAAGTTTTGTTGGAAATTTCTCGGTCTTTTTTCTCTTGGTTATCACCCGCCAGGTGTTAAGCTTATAGATAGATAACAGTAATCATTTCATATGGTTAAATTAAAAATGTAGTATGTTCGTAGTAAAGCAAACACGAATTTAGACATAATGTTCTGACAAATGTTTGTAATTTTAATTTTGTATGCATTTTCACGTGCTTATTTATATAAATAATTAATAAATAAAACATTAGGAAATTGTGGACACATTTTATCATACCTTCAAAGTTAGTTATGGATTCAAATTAGGTGATGCTGAAAATTAAGTAGTGTATAATTATTTTCTACTTGCTATTTTTGCAAAAAATCATTATTTCTTTCTGAAGTATAAAGAATGGGTAATCCAAAAGGGTAGATTTATTTAAAGGAAATGAACCTGCCAGAAAAGCAAATAATGTGAGTACTTTCTGACAAGCTCTGTCGTTTATTTTCTCATCACCATCTTGTGTCACTCTGCTGAAATCTTATGAAGTTGTCTAAATAGCAAGAAGTATGCTTGCATTGCAAAAACTTGTTTTTGTTCTCTCGTTTGTTCATACGAGCACGTATATAACCAGTGGGCCTTACTAATAATCAAGCGAGCTAGAAGAATGCATTTTGAGAACAAACAGGAAAGAAACAATAAAACAAAAATATTGAGCGTCTGGAAGGGAATGGTAGAAACACAGTTGGAGAAAATAATGAAACCAGTGTTGCTATTAACACTACCAAAAGTTTCGGACAGAAATAATCAAATGCACTCTATTCCCGTCCATGAGAAAAGCTCATCCAATCGTGGCAGTGAGAAATCTCCAGGCGACCATTTTCAGTGTGATGAAGCTCCTTTAGGCTATTTTTGCACTATATGCGCACATGTCTTTAGTTCATAGTAGCGCCTAAACGAAAGGAAGTAAATAAAAGGACTTGAGATTGGCACTTTGTGACCCCCATTAATATACTCGTTTTCTGTTCCCTGTCGCTGTAGCTTCTCCTTGAGGCATATCCACATTGTAGGCAACACCCTGTGCGTGTAAATCAGACTAGAATTCCAACGGTAGCAGGAAGGGTGGAACTGTTTCAGTTGTGCTACCTCCATTTATTTTCTTGAGCTACTTGCTGTTATAAATCTGATGACACTACAACCTATCTACATGGTACTTTTGTACTATATACGCTTTCGTGAAACAGGACAAATGTAACTCATGGTTTTCACTATTATCTCCAGTTTCACTTAGGATGTAAACAGTGACATAACTGAGTGGCTCTTCGCTGCCCCCTATCCTTCAGTTAATGCACCCTAAGTGGTATAAAAATCTGTATCTGCGGCCCTCCACACTGGTTGCTGGAGTGTTATTTACACGGAGAAAAAGGTCACTGAACGTTCAGTTGCATGCAGTAAAATATTCAGTTTTAGATGATTCTGCCGAGCATACGGCTATGGCAACTGGACATATTTAGTTAAAGGTATTTAGTGAACGCAAACAATATGTTCAGTAAGCAGTGTACCAGACGTTATAGTACATGTTACTGGACTCATGCAGTAAAGCAGTATAGCGGGAAGGTGCTTACCAAACAATCTGGTACTGGAGGTACTGGATCAGTTTAGTTGTGACAGCCAAATATTTAGTTTATAAAAAGATAATGAAAGCAAAACAAGGGCTTATTTCGAAAGTAGAAATGAAGAAAAAGTCATTTCGTATTGTTAAAAAGAGAAAAAAAACTGTTGGCCTTAGGTGGGATCGAACCCGATACCCTTAGAACAGATCTTCAGTACTTTATCCACTAGACCATAGAGCCCGATATTCGAAGACGATATTCCGAGTCGAGTGGGGCTGCGAGCAACTGATAGTAATAATAGTAAATTATAAGTATCTGATCCCACATACACAGGGACCTTTGTTTATAACCAATGTATACCATGTATCCTCATTTCATGTTTTACTACAAACAAAGTACAATTTTATAGTCATATATATATGGTGGAAGACGTTATACGTAGTTGTGACTTGTGCACATGTGATATTTTGTTTTAGAAGTAGTCGCTGGGTTTCATAACTCATGTGGAAACACTTCCGGTACGAATATCCCAATCTCGTGTAGCTTGAATTATAAGTAAGATCGAGAAACGCTCTATCCGGCAGTTAAAGTTTGGTCTTGTTGTCAAGGTTAAGGTTTGGTCTATCCGTCAACTGTTATTGTTACTAGTTCGGTTCAGTACCAATCAACAATTTGCTGAGGTAACAGCAACCAAGACATTCAGTGAATATACTTTCCACTGGATGCATGATTGCAGTAACTGCTTATATAACCGCCCAGTTACGTTCTCCTCGTTACGAATTTGGTGCCTGTTACTGATAATGTTTAGTAACAGTTTGCATAATACAATAATAACTGGCGTAAGACATGTTTTGTTGGAGTTCAATCAAACATCGTTCAGTTCTTGGTACTATATTGTTCAGTATATGTTGTTCTAGGTTTAGTTGTGTTAAGTAGGACCCTTTTTACCATTTGTGTTTCTGTGCATGTACAATACAAGTTGGCTTTTGTACAGTTCGTAGTATGAGATATTTAATTCACGGTAGTAGAAAACCCTTAACTGAAAATGTTTAGTTTAAATTTATGGATCGATTTTCCTCCGTCTACACATCTGGATATAAAGGTACAAATTTACACTGAAAAGTTTATTTTGTGATATTGTTCAATTTATACGTACTTCACTACGTAGTCCTTGAACAAATTCTACCTTTTATACTTTATGATTTTCTGTACTTGTTTATAATACGTTTGGCCACAATTTTTCATGACTTCTTTTCTAAATAGATTCGTTCCAACAGCTTTTCTTCTCTCTACTGCGCTTATTCTATGACAAGAAGTTTTTATGATCATTGTTGATGTTTCGATTTTTCACGCCTCTACTAGTGGTGTTTTAATCTTGGTTGTAAAGGAAACGTCTTTAATCTTTAATATTCTACTATTTTTACCTTAAACTTATCTTATTTGTTACTTTATATTCTTTTAGTACAGAGTTTGTGTAGTCAACTGTGCTTTGGGTGTCCATTTCGCATTATTTGAGCTTATGGATACCTACTCCAGTGGTACACAAATCTTAAGAAACGGTAGATAAACCGTTAGTACCGAAATGTAATTTATGGTTGTATATCTGCCAAAATATCAGCCTGTTCAACGGTTTATTCGATGTTTAGAATCAAAGTACTATTCAATAAAAAGTGAACGATGCGTAAGCATATTTTAGAAACGTTTTCGTTATAACATATATGCTGATCTGTTTAATGGCTCAATACCACATTTTTCATTTGGCCAGAAAAAGAGCTTCGAACCTCTTCACGGAGAGTTACTGACCATAGTAGCTGGCTTCGTCTATTTCTTTCAAGTTGATATATTAATTTTATTTTGTTTGTAAATTTTCCAACTGTATGTAGACGGATTCGAATCTCGAATGTTCCGATTTGTAGATCGTGATTCTATGGCGGACTATGGAGGTATCTTCATAGTGACTAATATTAATTATACTATTCCTTTTTGTTACAAAGTCTGAACCGCAATTGCCTATTTGCTGCATTTACTTTAAAGTAAGTCATTAGGTCGATGTCTTTGTGTGCTTAAATCAAGTCTTGGAGGGCACCACTTATTTTAAAGCAGCCGCTACAAATCCAGATGTCGGTTTGCCAGCATGTAGCGGCATTTTGTTAACGGGATAAGAAAAAAAGCGTATTCATCGTCAAGAAGTGGACGATGAAGACAATATTTTTTAATTATAGTTTTAAGTTTATATACTGCAACCTGCTAAGTGGTTAATCCGACGTTTATTAATGGTTGTAAAGATAGGAGAGAAAAAAAGGGTGGGTCGTAATGAGAGAGAAAAATCAAATAAAGCAGTATTCGCAGCTGCAACGGAATATCGAATCAGTAATCCCAGTATTGAATTCAAGCCTATACGTGTGCTTTTCCTTCAGATACAGCCTTCGTAAGATAAAAGGAATAGTGACACATTAGTAACTATGAAGATGTCCTTATTACAAAGTGGTTAGATTTACGAACTAAAAAACAAGGTTCCAGATTCAAATTCCTCTGGATCCAGTTGGAACAATTACAAATAAATCATTATAGCAACAAAGAAAAAGACGAAAGCGGCAAGCATGGTTAGTATGTATCCACCTACAGGTTCAATGCTCACTTTTGACGAACTTGAAATTGTGATTTTGAACCGTTGAATAGATGTTCCTTTACAAAGTTAAAAAAAAACTGTTTCTGAAATACGTTTATCCATAGTCCACACGCCAAATAAATCGTCAACCAGACGGACACTTTGGTATATATGCAACGTTTAAATGACGTTTTGATAATGACGTTTTACCGTCGTTTTTCAACGTGTCTGTAGTACGGTGAGTGATTTGGCCTGGCAGTTCGCCATAGAGTAGAACAATTGAGTGCAGATTTCGGTTCATCCAGGAACGTTTTTTGTGAAGGTTGTATACATATATTAATCAGAGTGTTGTTCGAAGTATTGACGAAATTTTAGAGATTCTTGTTAAGTCCGCTATAATCTGTCATATGTACGAAGTTGATAAGAGTTATTTAGCTTTTCTCGGGATGCTTTTTCGAATATCGCTCTTGCCCTCCACTTGAAATATTCCTTTTCCGTGAGGGATGACCCCTTTGAGGCGTGGAAATTGCTTGTGTTATAGACTTCACCCTCTCCTATAACTATAAATTATTTTATGAAAAAATATGTACAAAGATTTATTTAGATGCGTAAAAAATGTTGCTATCAAAAATGTATGAGTTGGCAACACTGAGTTGATAAAAGTGCGTACATAGGACAGTAGTAGACAAAGTCTCAGAAAATATTTATCGGACGGAAGGAGCTGCTCACAACGCAGTCAGTTGTTAGATTGCGACAGATTAGTATAGGTAGCGTTGGCAGAGAAGGCGAGTCGAGGTTCTCTTCTTTTATCACTCCTGCTGTTTATTGATCTAGTTTTCAGCAACAGCTCCAACAAACGTTCATGCTTTGTATTTTCCTTTTCTCCTTTTTTCGAGAAATGACAACAGCCTTCTTCTTCTTACTATTCCCTCAATGTATCTCTCTAACTACGACGAACGCAAGAGAAAGGTGTTATAAGAATACTGTAAGAGAAGAGGGTGCAGAAAATGACTGTAATAAAATTGCAGCATGTGTGGTGCATAAAGGAAACAGATATGAAGATATTTATATGCTCCAAGCACTAAAGGGATATATACAGAGTATTTAAGAAATTCATTCATTGGATGGAATAATCCTTTGAATAAATTTCGAAACTTTGTCTAGTTTCGGGGTTGGTGACACCCAAAATTGTCACGAGGTAACGTTACAAATAGCCCAACGTCTTCAAAAAATAATGTAAAACTTGCCTGCTCTGCAAACCACATACGTTTGTCCAATACAAGAATTTGAGCAAAGTTTATGTTTGAAAGACAAAGTTTCTCCCACTTAAAGAATATATATTATTGTCAAGATTTCACATTGTGTAATAGGTTAACATAGAAAATTCTCTTACATTTTGCGCAAAGATTCATAATCAATCTTTATAATTCGATAAGTCTAGACATATTATGACTTTTTTGCTCCTTCAAAGGGGTAATACTTCGTAAGGGATTTATAAGGTTTCGGAGTTTGCTTTTATTTATATGGGGCAATGTAACTTGAGTGCATTTCCTATTTTATCATTTGGGGGCATCAGTCTGGCTTTGGGGTATAATTTTATCCATGGGAAAGGAACCCTGACGTTTTTCTCGTCTGTGGGTGGCCGAGCGAATGAAGCATGGAAGATGAGTGAAGTGCAATAAGACGCCACAAACACAGAGGTTGGTCATTTAGACAGGTGCAGTGTTATCTATCTTCTGCTCTGGGGTGTTGCAGAGCTGATTGAAGACTGATGAATCCCGCAGCATTCAACAGTGATGAAGCACTAGTGTTGTGATGGATATATATTAGAGCTTAGATGAAGTGGTCAGTAGATGGCAAGATCGACCTTGTGAGGGTCATTAGCATCCAGGGTGTAGAGTGTAAGAAGATGCTGTAACGGTGTGTATTGAAATCGTTGGAGGGTGTCATGAACAATGTCCTGGTGAAAAGCGTCGAGAAAAAGAGGATTTCATTCGGCAATGATTTTGGTGATGAATTTAGTGTGGAGAGATTCGAGTTGCTGTACGATGGATGTAAATGTAATAAGTCGGTATAGGTCAGTGGTGGGAACTGGGAGCTTAGTTTGATAAGCTAAGAGGAGTACGTGACGTTTCGAAATGGGAAGTCTGTTGTAGAGAGTTTCGGAAGCAGAAATCCAGCTGATGTGGCCATGGGTGAGAGCAGGTCAGAAAAAAAACGTTATAGGTTTCAATGATTGTATCTGTGTCCAAACCCCAGGTGATGCTCTGTGATCTGTGGCTTGTGATCTGTTTTCTGTAGTTGTGGTATCCAGGTGAGTTGTGAGTCTTAGATAAAACCGAGGTATGTTGCTTGTGGAGATGGTAGGATGTTGGATATTATTTGCATGGATATTGAGAAGTAGGGGACCGCGTTGGATACGAGAGCGACAACGAGGGAGAAGAAAGATGAGCGCTTGTGTTTTTTGAGAATTCATAGTGAGTTTCCATTTGAAACACCAAGAACTATAGGCATCAATAGCAGGTTGGATAATATGATTTATTTCTTTGATAGTTCTAGCCATAGTGAAAAAGGCAGTGTCATCAGTGTATTAATAAAGTGTTACATTTAGTGTTAAACGAGGCATGTCCGCAACATATAAGATGTAGGGTAAAGGGAAGAGAACGGAACCCTGGGGAACACCACTACGGAGAAAGATGGGATGGGAAAGTGTATTATTGATATGAATATAGGTCATAAATTAGTAATGAAAGATTGGGAACAACAGATATACAAGTCAGGGAGATGATAACGATTTAGCTTGGCTATAAGTCCAAGCGTTTCAAACTGTATCGAAGACGTTTTCGAGATCAAATAGTAAAAGGCAGGAGAGTTTTGAAATATTGAAACAATTGGCGATGGCAGTAGTGAGACGTAAGTGTTGGTCTGAGATGCTAATATAGGTTCTCAAGCCGGCTTGATGATGAGGGAGAAGATTATGTTTGGTGAGGTGGGAGTTCATGCGACTAACAAGAACACATTCGAGAAGTTTACTAGAAACAGACGTTAATTGGATTGGGTGGTAGGATGATAAAGCATCGGAGGTTTGTTTTGTTTGATGAAGAGAAGGGTTTTTTAGGTTATCCATTGGAGCGGGTAGAAACCAGTACGGAGAATGAAATGGTAGATGGTGGTCAGGAGTATGTAGAGGATAGGACAAGAAGATTTGATAAGTTTATAAGTAATTTTGTCGAAACTGGGAGCGGTATTAGGTTTAGGTCGAAAGGTGGTGCAAATATGGCCTGGTGTGATGGGAGAGTTTTCTAGGTGGTGATGTGTGCCAGGTTGCAAGTGTAGAGAGTGTATTGTATTTGTCAACGAATTAAGAAATAGATCTTGGAGAATGCATCTCCGTTTGCTTAGAATTTTTTAAAAAAGGGAGCTATATTTTAGTCTGGTGGACCATTATAAGCGAATTCGCTCGTATGACATTATTTAATACGTACAAAAAATTGAATCAAATAGTTTTGTCAACAATAATATGTATTGGAATAGAGTGTTGATCAAATCATAAACTATAGCACCATCTATCAGGTGATGTATTTATAGTCCTTCCAATCAAAGTACCAATGTTCCATACTCGGATTCTAACGTGTTTGACGATAATAAATTAAAACCATACACAAAGTGTGCCTAGATATTTCCTCTTGACTGAGAAGTTTCATTGCCCCACCGGCAGATGCCTCTCTATTAAGCTTACTTATAGATCCTGGTATCCTGAAATTCTTCGATTGGTTCATTCCAACCATAACTCTGAATTAATCTGTATTTTAAAGAAAGACCAGCAAAGTAAGAAACTTCGAAGGCAGAAAAACACATACATGTGTATAACTACTGGCTACGACTCTGTATGCTTGTCTGTAGTATGATTTCTTAAGGGTTTTGGTTGTTTGATAATGTTTTAGACAGCCACAAGTACATAAGAACATATATATTAAGTTTTTTACACAATGATGTTGTTTACATGTTTGAATAACAGTTCAATGGTTCATAATGGTTTTATTGCTCTAGTGAAATGCATTTCGTCTTCCACACTCATGATAGCGGACAATACATATAAATGCTTGGGCAGAAAGAATCAACCCTATGGAGTCTTTCGTAGACCTAAAAAACAGAAATAAGTATATTAAAATCGGACTACAACCATTTATATCACGGAGACAATTTTAACGATCTTATTGTTGACACGAGCAGATGAAATACAAAATTAATAATTTATCATATGGAACCCGGAACAGAATATCTGCTACCAAGATTGAATTTGTCGTGTTAATCGAATACGGAATTAGGTCATGTTGGGGGCCGGGGTAGTTAGTTCCATTATTTACACTGGATAATAGCTTACTCTATTCCCAGGTAAGTAATATTTTGTGATTCGTCACGAGAATTATTCATGTTTTATGGTAAGTCACTCTTGGTATGGTCTTATTTAAAAAGCTTTGGTAATCCTATTTTGTTTAAATAGCTTAGATACTATTGGTCAAAATATAAATGTGTGGTTGCTGTTATAAAGGGTGACCATGGAAAGTCGATGGTTGTGAAGAGTGGGCAATTGGAAGAACAGAGATTGGTTTCTAGTGTTTTTTTTCTCCTGAGTATATTATAAGTTCAAGAAGTTAACAAAGGTAAAATCTGTATCGAAGCCTGTGTTACTTTAGTCGTTGTGCGTAAATGTACAGAGTAGCAACCCTACGAAAACATATTGGGAAAATTATGCTATTTCTAAATATTTCCGTCTTCTACAAGTGATGTACGATGGGCATAAATGTTATGTGTATAGAATCTACGTTCCGTAAACTTTCCAAGGTAGTATAGCGTATTACTGTACTGAAGTTAGGCCCTGTAGAACCGTTCTTCAATCGAAAGTTTGCGTTTTCGAAATCCCAAAACACGAATTCGTTTAATGTAGTTTTAAATATTAGCGAGACTAAACGCTACTATGTAAGAGAAAATAATATAAATTTAAATTTTGTAATCTTAAGCAATATATTTCTTTTCGGTTTCGAAATTGATTTTCTTCTTTGACTTCTCTTTCTTTATCACCACAGAAAGCTTACTATTATGTATTTTCTTTCTTAAACTACATTAAAGAATATAAAAAGAGGAAGAAAGAAGGAACTTATGCGTGCAGTAAATAGAAAATATAAACAATAATGTTCTTTCTTTCTTTTTGTGAAATTTACACAAATTTTGGATTTGAAAGTTTTTTTATTTTTTCTTTCTTTCTGTTGCAGTTGGTCATCAAGGAGATGAACAGGCTGGGGATGATGGTGGATCTGTCTCATGTTTCGGTTCGCACCATGATTGATGCGTTGCAAGTGACACGAGCTCCAGTCATCTTTTCCCATTCCTCCGCACACGCCCTCTGTAACAGTTCCAGAAATGTTCCGGACCATATTCTTCGTATGGTGGTAAGTTTTCAGGCATACCCTAATTTTTTATTTGCTTTGTTATTTATTTTAGTACGAAAGAAGAATTGCCATGTGAATGTGCATGGTGCTTCAAAGATAATTACCATACATTAAACTTATCATACAGAAACAAGATAATAGTTCCTTTCAAGAAATTTCAAAACATGCAAAGCCATCCAAATGTGGTGCGATGGCGTCACAAATAGTATAATATATCTATATATAAAGGCGTAAGACGCATAATTTAGGAAATCAGAAAGCTTTACTCAATCTATACGTACAATAGTTATGACTACGGGAGCGCCTCATATATTTTTTTATGTAATAAATTCTTTGTCAAGGAATTTGTACAGGAGACAAACCGAGTGGCATTATTGAAGCATAAACATGGCTAAATAATATTAGTGAATACTGCAATGTAGTAGTTAAAGCTTGTACATCTATTTATATGAAAGTGTACTTTCAGTAGCGACGAGTACTCTAAAACATTACCTAACTTATTCTAATATTCAATATTTGCTTAAAGGTTAAGTTAATTTTGGTTGTATATTCGTGGAGTTAGTTTGTAAAGTGTTTCCACAAAATTGGAATACGGAGTACTTCTTGAAATATTCTGAATCTAAAATTTTCTGTTGTGTAATGTTGAGTGTAATTTGCTAAATTGATACCTTTAACTTCAATATTAGTTTAAATATGACAAAACATTCGTAATGTTGGTCTTTATTTCAAGGATTCTATCTCTAAAGGTGCATAACTTTTGAAATGTATTCACAGGACAATTTTTCAATGTTTTGGTGTGCGAAATCCACACTTACACCGTAATTAACAACTACGAATTTAACATACTATTTGTGAACATATTATTTGTGAATATTTTTTTTACATTTGATGCTCAGGTAATTAAATTCGTTTTTATATTAGTGAAAATAAAAAATGGTTCATCTGAAATAATTTATTCTGATTCTATAAGAAATCAGCGTATTCTACTTCTTAGTATCTACATTTGGCTTTCATATTTGCATTTGTAGTAGAACTGCTGACCATATATGCATTTTACTTTAAAAATAAGTACGAGCCAATTAGGATGATTATTTTCAATGAGAGGCAAACTCGGGATTAACTACAGTTGACCTTCCACATTTTCACCTATAGCTTTTGCATATTTATTTATGAGCAAGTTTTCTATCAGTTGCTACTATCAGTGTTGTCAGGTAGAAGAAAATTTATCTGAAAACGCGAAAATGTGGGCCCAAGAAAGGTAAAAGGGAAAATAAATTTCAAATCTTTTTTTTTTTTTGAATCTCTTGAGCACTTTTTGTTTTAGTTTTTAGCAATTTTGAAAATCAATTTAGCATCCGGGATTTTTTTTACAAAAATCGGGAGATTTTTCCGTCTTTTGGGTGAAATATTGCAACGCGAACCTGGAAACACTGGTTACCGTGGATGTTTTATTTTGTAGCTTACTGACGAAAATCGCAAATTAGGAAATGTAAATAACAAAGTAAATTCATTAAATTGGAAATTCATTAAATATATGTAAAGTACGGTTATTAAACACTGTAAGGTAAATAGAACTATATTGTATTGTGACTGTATGAGTCAGGAAAGAAGAATGTACAAATTTATTGTTGTAATCAACTAAAATGCGCTAGGTAAGCTCAGTTGAGATATTGCATATGATTCAAAGGAATTTCTTTAGAGAGAAGAACTTCAATTGTACTCCTTTGGTTGATTATCTTTTAAGTAAGTCTGTGAACTCTGACCATGATGATGATGATTATTATTATTTGAGAGAAAAGAATCTCAATTTCCCAGTCATGAGTAAATAAAAACATTCAAGTTTAAGATTTAATAAATGTTTGTTTTAAATGCAGTTTTAATTACAGATAGGTACCGACTTATTCGTGTCTAAGACTTTTTATGCTGTGATGCCCTAATAGAGTGATCTCTGAGTTGCTTGGTTTCATGATAAATAAAATGATAGTGTTTGTCAACGTAGGGTCGCTGACTTTGTGCAATGGGGTCACAAGGGAAGATGAAAAATTAATTTACATACGGTTTTGTAGGTTAATACTAATAAAGTTCAAACAATTTATATTATTTTGCTTGTTGTTTTTATAATTACTAAAGATGATGTAATTCGTTGAAGTTTTTGAATAATATACTGTAATTAGGATATTCATTACCAAATACAGCAAATCAATTGTCATGATTTGTGGATCGCCTTCTAGTTGGAGAGGGGTCGCAGGATAAACAAAATTGAGAAACGTTGCTAAGGTAATATGAGAGTTAAAGATTAACAACTCCATATATATTCGTAGATTTCACGTCCCTTGACAGTACCTTCAGGAAAGGGAACCTTATAATTCCACTCATGGTGTATGTTCTTCCGCCGGTACTCAGAAATTAAATTTCAGGAGCTACAAAATATAGAGCGATATTTGAGGTGTCCTGGAAAGCTCATGACCTTCTACCCATGCTATACTTAAATGAAATATAAGTCCTTTGGTATCTATTAAGCAGGTATATGAAACACACCTTACATAATGTTTGCCAACAAAAGCAGTCTCTTTTCCCTTTCTCTGTTGAGACACGTCCAGAGTCATAGAAAGTGGGCCTACATGCGTTAAAATTGTGGAAAATCTTTTATAGCGCCTAATATCTTGTATCCAACCCAGACCAAAGACCCGATATTCTTTTCTTTCCAACTATCTTTATATTTTACAATTAGATGCGTGCATCCTCATCTTAAACTTGCCCACTTAAACGTTGCTTTAGACGCACAAGACTTGATATAAATATAATTTCACACAACGGCAACATGCTGTAATTTTACCCGTTGCCAGTGTTACCAACCCGTCCCCAAGCATTCATCTAATGAACCACAAGATGTACAGATGTTGCTGAGGTGTCGTTCAAAAAGGTCTTGGCTAGGCTGTTTAAAAGCAGCCGTAAAAATTTTGCTTGGTGCAGTAGTTCAATGTTGCCAACCTATTTTTTAAAATTTAAATGGACATTTCCGGTAGAAATTTTAATACATAAAAAAAATATTCTGCTCAACCAGGCTTTGGAAAATACTATGTTTTTATTCTACATTCTTTATATGAGGAGATATGAAACCTTGTTTCCAATCCCATACGTGCCCTAAATCGACGGCCGCCATGTTATGACGTAAGCATTCTGGAGACGGTTTGTCACTGAACTAAAGTCAAGTTAATAGTTCTTTAGTTTGTATTCCAAAGAACTGATAGCATAAATAGATGAACAGAAATTGGGTAAGTAGTCCATAGTTCCTTTGTTCATTAACACGTCAATAAACTTTTCAACAAACTATGTATTACTCTGCCGAGAAATGAAACGCGAGAAAGGGCTTGACTGGGTCCAGTGCGGAGGTGTGTAAATAGCATCAGCTATGTACACTGCCGTTGCCCGTATTCACTGCTATTGCATTTAGATTTAACTTCGAATCGCCCTTAAATAGTATTAATCACCTCAATAAACTTCACAGCTCTTATTTGAATCAAATTTAAACTGCAAAAATTACCTTTGCATTCAAGGTATCCTCATTTGTACAAATCTTTACATGCATTATTTCATGAAACTATTAATGTATACGAAGGCATAACACGTTTAAATAAATTTTTGAGCACACAAATCAAATTTAGAGAGAAATAACATGAGATAAATGAACTACCCCAAACTGCGATAAATTTATCACTAATTGATGTAAATTTCGAGCCCTTTCGCAGTGGCACTGTCCTCCATTAGCTATTTGTTGAACTCTGTCAGGAAGTTTGAAAGGCGAGACGCTCTCCTGAATAAGAAAGATTTAACAAAATACTTCTATCTAAAAGAGATACTGGAACGAGTGCTGCCAAGAATATGTGAATCCAGGGAGTAGATTAAACCAATATGAAGCAAAGTTTCGGTTCTAACTTAGTATTTATGCTTGATATCGCTGTGGGGCTCGTTTTAATATATGTCTTAATTCTTGCAAAAAAATAGTATTTGCAGTATTTTTTATTATATGCAGAGTACTGTATACTGTTAGATGAATAATTCAGGAATTAAGACTGAAATCGAAACGGGCCACACCGCGATAAGATGCGTATAAAACTGAGTTAAAACTGAAAAAAAATGTTCATATTGGGTTAGACTGGAAATAGACATAGGAGTTTAAAGAGTACAGGGGAAAATCTTTCTGTCTTTCAAACTAAGCAGTAACTCCAGTATCGTTACGTAGAGCTCGATGTTTTTAACATACCGATGAAGAAGAAAGGATGTAAGGAACAAAAATTTAAGTTGAAGCCATAGGATTAAAGTTACTATTTCGTTTTGTAGAAGTATAAACAAACATGTTTCTCGATAGGGATTTCGATCATCCTTCGGTGAAATAAAAAAGATGAAAAAATATACGCGTTAACGATTCACCCCACATGGAGAGAACGTCAAACAAGACATAAAATGGCGATAAGATTGATTGCAAAGTGATCACTCATTTAAGAGATTTTTCTTAGTAAAAACGGGTAGGGCTTATTTGCTGTTTTAACTTGTTCAGGTCGTGAGGAATATTTCGTTAAGTGATTATGTGAATATTCTTACTTTTTCGTGTATCTTTGTCTTCGAAAGAAACGTACATAAGTATATGTATTTAACTACTACAAATTAATTACGTCAAACCAATCATAAGATAAGTTTCGTTAAAATGACGTAGGAGGTGGAATGTTTCAGCATTTCAAGCTAAGTTTCTATGTAACTACCAAAAACCTGGTACTCCAATAACATGAAATATTTTGGAAATAATGTAAATAATCAAATTGTTAAATATATAAGGGAATGACCATTGTTTAAATTGCTTCCATTCAGTTATACGTAGCTGCACCAAACTTTGCATTAAGATTATTCGAGACAATATGAAATTACTCTGGATTTCTCGTCACTATTGCCAACCTATTATATACAAACTAAAATTTGCCAAACTAAAATTATATCAAGGGACAGAAGCCATGGCAATTATTAGTAGAATTTCAGCTCTAGCTTGATTAACTTCCGCATGACTTTCAGTATTCTGACCCCTTTGGTTTTGGATGGTTGGCTTAAGATTTTACATTTCAAGGTTATTCTTTTCGTAATCTTGTTTAAAATCGGATTTCATATTTTCATTCAACATTTCAGTATTCCTAAAAAAATACTTTTTCTTTTCAAAATTGTAAAGAAACTATTTCGGTTTGAAGAAAAGACAAAAG
>JAGDQP010019314.1:11896-35060 GCA_022664845.1 Lepisma saccharinum
GATGTCCCAGGGATATTTTCAGGATGTCCCAGGGATATTTTCAGGATATCCCAGGGATATTCTCAGGATGTCCCAGGGATATTCTCAGGATATCGCAGGGATATTCTCAGGATATCGCAGGGATATTTTCAGGATATCGCAGGGATATTTTCAGGATATCGCAGGGATTTTATTAAAATATCCAAGGGATATACTGAAAATTACAGTCGAAAAAATTCTGAAGCATTCCACGCATCTGAAGAGATTCCTTGCCTATTTTGCTATGTAGGGAGGTCTTCCGCCTCGAATATTAGAACTGCTTTTTCTGAAATACTTGAAATCTTTCTACCGCCACCTAACTAAGTTGTATCTACTAAAATTATATATATATATATATATATATATATATATATATTTCAAATTCTATATCATCGACAATATGTTCCAACGCTTCAGAAGTATTTACCACTGACGATTGACACGAGATAACTACCACTCCTCCACAGTTAAGTCATCCCTATCTATAGCACTAAATTATGGACAAAACACTCATTGCTTTTTAAAATTCTTCAAAGTTATTTAATTTTAAATCAAGATACTACTACCTTTTGTTAATGCTGTTGGCGATACATTCATTTTTCCTGACTACTTCCTACCTTGCCGACTGAACCAAGCAGTGTTCCCTCGTCGTGAAGGTGAGTTAAGATTTCAGGAAGAAGTCCTAATTACTTTTGTTGTTAACTGTTTATGTGATGTAGCTGAAGAAGAAGAAGAACTAACCAACCAGCCCATTCTGGTCCGTTCACCTGTTTAAGGATGGGATGAAGTTAATACCCAATCTGGTTTTTACCCGCCAGCTACAAAGGTTGTATTTATGCCTTCACTAATATCTGATCCACGTGTCTCGAATACGTGTCTTGTCCCAAAATTAAGGTGGAGGAGGTTTGGCTGCAAATGGGAGAGCAGTCCAAGGCTTATTATTATTATTATTACATTGTGTGTTTCTTCATTGGACGACGTTCTTTCTGTATCTCTGAGGACAGAATGAGCGAATTACAAAATGCAATGCGTTGGTGCCCTTCCTTCCCTTCTGGAGTAAAAAAAAGTCTTTGGTTTCATTCTCGGTTATGAAGTTTTCGGCTTACGATTTGTGGTCAACATGTCTGTGAAAGATGTTGCACAGCGCTATCAGTCGGTGATTTAAGCAAAATTAACGCTGGAAGCAAAAATATGTCATTAGATTCATCTAGTTCTATGCTGTCATTGTAAAACTGTCATTTTTACCTTTCTCATGTAAATATTTATAATATTAACGATTTTCGGACACAGTACAATTTCTGCCATTTTACGATGGATAACAATAACAGTGCGGAAGGATTTTGGAAGGAATGTGCCCTGACCTTGTTCAAGGTACCATCCTGACTGTATCTGCTGCTCAGTAGTCGTGCGATTTTTTCTTTCTTTTTTCCTTTTCTTTCCTCATTCATTCATTTATTTCCTTCTTTCTGGCTTTATTTCCTTCCTTTTCTTTCCTTCTTTATCCCTTCTTGCTTTCCTTCTTTCTTTCTTCTCTTGTTCCTTGTTTCTTTTCTTCTTTGTTTCCTTTTATTTCCTTTCCTTTATCTCATTTTTTATTACGTTTTCTCTTCCTTCCATTCTTTCTTGTCTTTTGTAATAGCTTTCTTTGCTTCTTTTTCTTCTTTCTTGTTTCTTTTATTTATATTTGATTTTTCTTTCTGTTCCTTGTTTTTTTTATTTTTCCTTGCTTGCTTTCATTCTTTGTTTTTCTTCTTTTCTTCTTCAAAATCACGTTGTAATGAGCTGTGAAGTTTAGTCCATTTCAACAAATACTTCCTCAGCAAATTATTTAAACATAGAACATATACATTAGGATAAGCACATTTGTATGGTGACAAATAACTCTTTCGCTCCATTGAATTCATTTGTTTATGCCCTTTATGCATCTCAAGTCTCAGACCGAGATAGGGTGGGAGAGAGGACGTTGGGAGGTGTTGCCGGACAGGTTTGTAGGTACTTTCGCAGCATTTTCCTAGTGTTACTAAGGAAATACCTGTCAGTATTTCCTGTTCCTCGTCTCGTTCCCAGGACCTTCCGATTGCTAACCCAGCACTCTACCAATTGAGCTACAGCATTCGGTATTCGACAGCCCGTGAAGAGCCTTGGTCTGTCACTTGGCTTTGAATGATGTGTGGTTTATCACATTGACTTCACTGTGGCGTATACCGGAGTTCACTTCTTCTTTATTCAAGTAATTCCCCAATTCCACCATGATGCTGGGCTAATACCGCTCGAGCCCCCATCGAGTACCGAACCGGGGACCACGTACGCCAACGACAAGCGTATTGGCCACTAGACCACAGTGGTTTTATTATATGGTGACGTACCCTATATATAAGAAACATTGATGTACATAGAGTTGGAGAAACGTATTTGGAATGTTTTAACAATAATGGATAGATTAAGGATTTTTGTTTAAAGCTTTGAACAAGAAAACTATCCTTTTAAATTGTGTAATACTACAAACAGCACCCGGTTAGCACTACTTTTAAGTACGCACGAAGCTTCCTGTACAACACACACAGGGTTATCA
This sequence comes from Lepisma saccharinum, assembly GCA_022664845.1. Classification (NCBI taxonomy): domain Eukaryota; kingdom Metazoa; phylum Arthropoda; class Insecta; order Zygentoma; family Lepismatidae; genus Lepisma; species Lepisma saccharinum. The sequence goes on from JAGDQP010019314.1 coordinate 14,487, forward strand.
AAATTACAATTTCTAGCATCACAAAAGGGTCAAGTGGCTGCTTCTTTTTGTGGGCCGTTACATGTCATGAGGATGTGTACTTGTATCTAACAAACATACAAGATATTCGTGACCTCTAAGATATTTTGCATACCTGTATAGCTTTTTTTTATATAAACACATACGCAAACAAGGCGGCAGTTTTCTTTCGGCTCAGCAATCTGTTGTAGTTCTTTTTATGTGAACATTATATTTTTTTAAACTTAAAGCGGCAAGATAATTGTCCATGTCTATGTCAAAGGTGACGTCGGTGATGGCCTGTCAACGTGAAGGTCACAGGAATCTCGCTTGCTTGGCAGGCTTATCTGCATTCTCTTTACGAACGAACCAAGAGAGGAAATGGAACCATTCGAATGGTAAGAATGTGCGAACAACTCTTTAAAAAAAGAAAATGTTGTGTGGTAAGTTACCAGAAGAAACTAGAAAGAAAAAAAAAATCTGGTATTGCTTCTTCAAAGGGAATTACCCGAAATACCACCATAAAACCGCAGCAAAAGAGACATGCCGGCTCGATTCAAGATTTTATCTGACAATATTTGGACCAGCTTACATTTTTTCTCCGCTGTGGGAACAAGTTGTACTGGTTCTAAACGTATTGGATATTTTGTCCTTAGAACGTCATGTGCATGTGTTGAAAGACAAATGAAAATCACCATCGCTTCACCTTCTTCAGGGACCTTGGGATCTTTGAGTAGTAGGAACCTTTTTGCTTAGAATGTTCCATTCTGTCACTTCCTTTCAAATTGAATTTATTTATAGCCTTGAGGCATGTCAGTCTGGGTTAGGGTGGGGGAGAGGAGTTGGAAAGTAGTCAGCCAGAGCCTAGTTATTAGGTACCGGCACGGCATTTGCCTCATTGCCTGGTATGACTGATCGAAAAACCTGGGAAAACGTCAGCAAGGATGGGGGCTGCTGGGATCGTTCCCAGGGCCTTCCAGCTGCTAAGCTAACGGTCTATTAACTGGACTACCTCCGCTCGGTGTCTTTTTTAATATTCACAAGGATGTAGGATAGCGTTTATTGATTTAGCAAAAGCATTTGATCGAGTGAACTTGAGAATTATAAAGCTAGTATTGAAGGAAGCAATTATGAAATGGAACGACCGGAAAGTTAATAGAGAAACTGTATTTTTTTAAAGAAGAGAATGGGGGTAAAGTAACCGACGACTCAACAGAACGAACAGGTTTAGTAAAGGAGTGACAGGAATGTTCTTCTCCCTAGCCAGTTTCAAGTAGGTTTTTCCCGTCTTTTTCATTTTACGTCTTTTATTCAAATTTGAGTTGAGCTAAACAGAAAATAATTTTCGTGAACTAAACTTTTTTCGCTCTTCAATAATGATTAACATTAACCGTACAGAAATGTTAACATCAGCTTCAGAAATTATGTTAAAATATTTTTGAGATATAACAATGTCCAATAAGTGTCCACACAGTTTTGAAGTTACTATTAACACTGTATGAAGCCTAATGAAACAAACTTTAGTTCACAAAAAATATTTTGTATTTATCTGCACTCAAAATTGAATAAACGACGTAAAACGAAAGAGGCGGGAAAGCATTTGGATTCCGCCTTGAGGAGTAATTACAGTTGGTGAAAGAAAAGATGCATTAGCCGTGAGATATGCAGAGCATATGGTCCTTACAGAGAACGAAACGTTGCCTGAAAACATGTTAAAAAGCATCTGCAAAGAACTGTGAGAAACATTGAATCAAAATAAACGTCAAGAGAACGAAAAGGAAGGAATACAGCAAAGCATCAAAATTGGAAAAGAAAACCTAGGGATATTCCAATTTTCGATTAATCGAATCGATATCGGTTATTTATTTAAATATTGAAATGTCGATATGAAACTTGAGATATTCGATATATCGATTCAATGATTTCGATACATTTTAATTCGACTTTTCAATACGATATTTCGGTTGCATATTTCAGTTCGATAATTTAGTTCATTTCAGTTCGATATTCTAGATCGACATTTCTATATGCTTCGAGATTTCGGTTCTGTATTTTAGTTCGTTGTTTCGGTTCAGTATTTTAGTTCGTTATTTCGGTTCGGTATTCTAGTTTGTTATTTCGGTTCGGTATTCTAGTTTGTTATTTCGGTTCGGTATTTAAGTTCGTTGTTTCGGTTCGGTATTTAAGTTCGTTGTTTCGGTTCAGTATTTTCGTTCGTTGTTTCGGTTCGGTATTTTAGTTCGTTATTTCGGTTCGGTGCTTTCGTTCATCATTTCGGTTCAGTATTTTAGTTCGTTATTTCGGTTCGGTATTTTAGTTCATTATTTCGGTTCGGTATTTTAGTTTGTTATTTCGGTTCGGTATTTTCGTTCGTTATTCGGTTCGGTATTTTCGTTCGTTATTCGGTTCAGTATTTAAGTTCGTTGTTTCGGTTCAGTATTTTAGTTCGTTGTTTCGGTTCAGTATTTTAGTTCGTTATTTCTGTTCGGTACTTTCGTTCATCATTTCGGTTCAGTATTGTAGTTCGTTATTTCGGTTCGGTATTTTCGTTCATTATTTCGGTTCGGTATTTTCGTTCATTATTTCGGTTCGGTCTTTTCGTTCATTATTTCGGTTCCATAATCTAGTCTGATATTTTGATGTATCGTTAAAAATCGATATTCAGTTCCAAATATCTAACGCCCGTAACAAAAAGTGGAACAGGTAATCAGCTTCAAGTGTCTAGAAAGATTACAGCTGAGAACAACAATGCTATAGGAGGAGACATTCACTAAGACGACGACTATTTCTGAGGCCCAATGAACAAAGAGTTAAGATAAGATAAAATGAATTTTATGGGCGGTAAACAAAGAGTTAAGGTAAAGACTGATTAAATATGTTGTTATACTTATGAACAATCGTGTTATTTGGAGCCAAAACCGGAAATCTCTGAGTGAAGAAAATAAATTCGAGGACTTCGAAATTTAGAATTGAAGAAAAAAAAATCAGCTACACTCAGAAGTGTTGAAAAGAGTATGTATGAGACGAACAATAAATCAAGAAAATAAAGGAAAGAAGAAGAAACTGGTTATGGCACAAGTTTGCGCAAAGATTCTGCACTAAAAATGCAGTGGAAGGGGTAAAAAGACAAAGGAAGAAGAGGAATGTGTTCTTCACAACATTAAGGTAAATACGCTACAGATGGTACGCTAAGAAACAAAGGACAGGATCAATTATAGACGTTTTGTTTCCCGTAGGACAGTGTTACCCACGAGACGAGACGAGACAGAGACGAGAGTTCTCGTAACATACAATATACATGTTGGTTCGAAACGAGACATTTTCTGGACAAGTCATTTTCGAGACGAGACAGCCTCAAAATCGTCTCGTGGACAACACTATAGGACATCGAATGTTGATGATAATCCTATGAGACCCTGCATAATAATTAATTAACGTAAAGGTGAAGAGACAGGTATAGTTTTATTCAGGTGTGCGAATTTGCATAATGTAGGTATAATTATTTGAACTCGGTGAGAGCATACAATGGCAACCTTGAATATGTTAACAAATCCATTACCATTTGACCTCCTTCGTATTAAAAAAAACAAAAAGAAACTATGAGATCAAATATATAATTTGCCTCATTTCTGGTGTCAAGCCTTCACTTTTCTTAGTGTCTTAAAAAATTAAAAAGTGAACATGACTTTTTTTTTATAAAGAGATTGTTGGAAAGGCATAACTGACACTTAAGTGCAAATTAGTGTATATATATATTCGATTATTTTTCTTCAACGGACAGCAAAAATTGTCAGTGTCCACAGTTGATGTAGTGGACGCACGGTAGAGAAAGTAGGCTTTCCCTTTATGGAGAAGATTATAGTGGACAGCTGAAGCGGTCACTGCACTTGTAAGTCAGAAGGAATTGGTCTGACCTAGAGACCTAACTATACCCTTATAGTGTACATACACAGTAAAAAAATGTGTAGGTTTTTAGCACTTTTTTTTTTTGAGCACACCTCAGATTAGTAATTTCTTGTATAAACTTGTTTTCTGTTCTGTATAATTTCAATTTTCTTGATATTAATCGCGAAGTAAGGAGTTTTTAACTGAATAGAAACAAGCGTTGATGACCGATGCCGAGCGACTTTTTATGTCTTCCGTGACCTCGTTTATGTTTGTTACATATGCTTTCAGATATTTAAATTTGTTTACTTTCTCTGTGATCTCATTCTTAATTATTAAGTCTCTATTCCCTACATCCTCTTTTTTTTTTCAGTTTATCATTTTTGTTTTTTCTAAGTTCACCTGCAGACCTAATTCATCGCAAGCTTCTACTAAGACAACGAGTTTACCTAGGAATGAAAAAACGTGGGCGTAAGTATACATAGAAACCTGTTCGTCTATGTGTTAACCTTCAGCTTGAATCAATAGAGCTACAAACAACACGATAAATTGATCGTTTTTTCCCCTACATATTAAAGTTCAAGCATAGCATCGACGATATTTGAAACTGGTTCGGTTTTCCCACAAATTTCGCAGTGTGGCAGCACTTTCACCGAAAGTGTTGCCCTCTGGAGTAGTTGTCCAGAACTATGTGCAATTACACCTCCGTTAGATATTTATTTGTGATATTAGTGTAACTGGGACAGTTTTCCTTCCTTAAACCAACCTTTAACTCCCATCCTGTGTTGTTGTTTTGGACTCCCATTTTTTTCTTTTCCATTGACACAGTTCGGTTAATATGTTAATAAGTATATTCGCAAAATACAAACTCATAGAAAGAACACTGGTACCATGAATGTTTCACACATGTGCAAAACGCTGATAATTTGTGAAAGCTCAAGCTTGTTGTTCAGTTAAAAAAAAAGAGGAGTTAATTTCCTTAAACTGACGTTAAAGGACAAATCAAGTTGTGTTGTCATTATGCCATTAGTTAATAGGCGTGTCTAGCATAATGTAAAACTGCTTGAGAATATGTACCAATGTCTTGTTTACTATACAGACACAAATAAACAAACTATGACAAGTGTTAATTCTGGGAAAGCTAAATGCTGGTAACACAGTTTAAGTAATATGACTAGTATCCTTCACCTATTCAGGTTTAGGACATATGAAATTGTTAACAACAGTATTTGTGCTAATGTAATACTTTAGTTTGATTCTTTTCCGATTTTAAGACATTAACTTTCCGCGATTCCAATATGCTACAAAACAAAAGCATACTTTTGTTTTTGTGTATTTAACTCTCCCATCTCGAGTCGGGTTTCAGATACTAACTTTGAATATTAGTACAATCGAGCGTTCCAGTGTGATAAATTAGAGTTCACTGGTATCTCGTCACTTCTATAGAATAAAGGCGTAATACTGTTATTTTTCGAAAGTGTAAGTTGCAAATAAAGAATTTTCAGCATGGGTTTAATGAAAACTATAATAACAGCCGAGAAAACAACAAAAAATTAATGTAATTTTTAAAAACGTGGGGCAGACGCCTTTCAAGCACGCCGTGACTCCACTCCAATATTGGTTGAATCCTTTTGATATTAGAAAGAAGGTCTGTTATATACTTAAAAAAAAAAAAATCAAACATGAGGTCTTAATAAGCGTGGCTTCATATCTTGATAACATCAGATTCATAACACTGGGAAGAACATAAAAGACAGACTTGATTTGTATACTGTTTTTGTCAGATAGTTGAAATTAACAGGGCATGTTAACAAAGCTTCCTTCCTGTCTTTATACAAAAAATATGATACTTGTCTAGATTGGAAAGTTTTTCTTCTTTAAACTAAAGATTAAAATAACCAAGGAAGCAGATTAAAGATTCGTGCTTTGATAACGTTCGCTCATATTAGTCTTCAGTGAGAAAAAGTGGCCGTAAATTAACCATGGAGAGAAAAGTTCCAATGTAAATTTGCCTGAGAAGAAACACAAACAAAAGACTGTCGCTGGCGCGTTAGTCATTTGTTTTTCATGTCGTCGTCTTGGAGTTTTCTTTCCTGATTAAGCTCGCAGTTGCTTGATTGTTTATGAAATACCGTAATAATTTTATGCTATGGTGAAGTTCCAGCGTTTAGAGAGGAAGTGTGCTGTTCCAGCACAAACGGGTAGATATACAACTCCGTCACTAAATCTAGAAGTTTAGGTTAAGTTAGATTTGATTATGTGTGCAGTTAAGAAATACATAACTTTTCCTGAGCAAGCCTTCTCGGTCAAACTGGTGAGATAATAGGAAAATTAAAATACTGAAAACTCCAAAGGTGGAAAATACAAGAAGAATTGAGCACATAACACCCTGTTGACAAATGAATAATTTATCAAAAAAATAGAAAACTATTTTCTCGAATTACGCTTTAAAAAGCATGCAACGTGTATTTTAATATGTATGAACCTGCGGTGAAACTTCGTATTAGGGGACGAAATGCAACGATTGTTAAAATTTATTCATGTTTTTGTATATTTCTCGGAATTGAAAGAAAACTCTCCCGTCTTGTAGGCCAAGGCTCAGTTTTAGCTGTAGCGCCATATTTGTGCACGCTTCGTTCCCTTTAACTTGCTTAGATTGTGTGAAAGCTAGCCTAAGTATTCATCCGAGTTTACTAGTGAACCTCATATCTCATTACTAGTTCAATTTAAGCATTAGCGAGAAAATATTGAAACAGAAATTCGCCCGACGCCATATTGAAACAACACAGTCTTTTCTAATCTTTAACACCGTGTATTTCATTAGCAATGAATATAAATAATTCAAAGACAATTTCGTCCGCTGCATCTATAGGTCATGCATGGTCTGGTTCCTCGTTTCCAGAACTACGGGGTCCGCCATGTTGGAAATACCATTTTCGCAAGCTTTCGTCACGTGTTTCGAGTACTAAATTGCTCACTGCCAAGTCTTGTATCCACCCACCCATGAATTGAACTATTGTAGGATCCTCCCCATTTTGTTATGCAGCCAGATGCACAGTTTGTGCTTGCTGGTTGCATAGTATCAAAGGAAAATATATAGCTTTCAGAATCATATTGTCAGTCACGAGGAAATATATACAGCGTGTTTCAAAAGTGAGTAAAGATTCTAAAACATGTTCCCACGGCCTAAACAAGTTTATTGACACATTAGCCAAAGTTTTAGGGTACAGGGGAGTAGGTCCATTTTTGGGCCCCAAAACTAATTCTTTCAAAAATGCTGCTATTTATGTTTCTTTCTCTCCTCCTACGTTCCTTCTGATTTCATTTCTCTTTATTTCTTTGTGTATTCATTTTCTTTTTACATTTTTCATTTCTTTGTGCCTTCCTTTTCTTTTTCTTCGTACCTAACTTCCTCCTTTTTCATTTTTTCTACCTTTCTTTCTGTTCGCCTTTCTTCCTTTGTTATTCCTTCCTTTTCTTTCTTTCTACCTCCTTTTTTCTGTGTTTATTCCTTCCTGTTCTTTCGTTCTTCATGCCTTCTTTCATTTCTTTGTTATCCCTTCCTATTCTTCCTTTGTTATTCCTTCTTTTTCTTTCTTTCTACCTTCCTTTTTTCTGTGTTTATTCCTTCCTGTTCTTTCGTTCTTCTTATCTTCTTTCATTTTTTGTTTATCTCTTCCTTTCCTTTGTTATTCCTTCTTTTTCTTTCTACCTTCCTTCTTTTTCTGTGTTTATTCCTTCCTGTTCTTTCGTTCTTCTTACCTTCTTTCATTTCTTTGTTTATTCCTTTCTTCCTTTGTTATTCCTTCTTTTTCTTTCTTTCTACCTTCCTATTTTCTGTGTTTATTCCTTCCTGTTCTTTCGTTCTTCTTACCTTGTTTCATTTCTTTGTTTATCCCTTCCTATTCTTCCTTTGTTATTCCTTCTTTTTCTTTCTTTCTACCTTCCTTTTTTCTGTGTTTATTCCTTCCTGTTCTTTCGTTCTTCTTACCTTCTTTCATTTCTTTGTTTATTCCTTTCTTCCTTTGTTATTCCTTCTTTTTCTTTCTTTCTACCTTCCTTTTTTCTGTGTTTATTCCTTCCTGTTCTTTCGTTCTTCTTACCTTCTTTCATTTCTTTATTTATCCCTTCCTATTCTTCCTTTGTTATTCCTTCTTTTTCTTTCTTTCTACCTTCCTTTTTTCTGTGTTTATTCCTTCCTGTTCTTTCGTTCTTCTTACCTTCTTTCATTTCTTTGTTTATTCCTTTCTTCCTTTGTTATTCCTTCTTTTTCTTTCTTTCTACCTTCCTTTTCTCTGTGTTTATTCCTTCCTGTTTTTTCGTTCTTCTTACCTTGTTTCATTTCTGTTTATCCGTTCCTTTCCTTTCTTCCTTACTAGGTTCCTCCTTTTTTCTGTGTTTTATTCCTTTTCTTTCTTTCCTTCTTTCTTCTTTCATTTCTTTTTATTTATTCCATTTCTTTCTTTCATTTCTTTTTTGTTTCTTCCTCCTTTTCTTTCCTTTTACCGTCCTTCCTTTTTCCTATCTACTTCCTTTTCCCTTCTTTTCTGACTTTTCGTTCTTTCTTCTTTCTTTCTATGATTCCTTGTAATTTTGGAGTTATTCCCTTCTTTCACAAAGCCCATCGGGGTTCCATGTTTTCCTACTACCAAACTTATTTATTACCACTCTTCGAATACATTATAGATAATTTACGTCTGCCAATGGTGCGTAAACTTTTCCTAATTTTTACAAACTGTAACTTTAAACAATTTGAGGACAGTTGTTAATCGTAATCTAGTGACACAGTTATACATACATTTTTGCACTGATCGACTTACCTTGTCGGTTGAGTAAACAAACCGTTTCTTTGAAAACATGATTATTTTTCACAAGAGCATCATAATGCTTACGTATATCACGAAATATACGAAAGAAAGAAAAGAAAAAAAAACTTTTGAAATAACTTCAAGGTTAGAAAGACAAGGATTTTTAGACTCGCTATTAGCATGAAACTAACTAACCAGACGTAAATTTGCTGTTCGTGAGGCTTCAATTACAAAAAAATACGTCTTTGCGTTCTTATCTGATTAGCTTGAACTGAAGGACAGGAATGGGGCATGAAATACTAGATTCCAAGATTAAATGACTCGAACTGATAACATACCAGTCATACTTTTTTTTTATATTGACAATAATTTATTTATTTTATTTTACTTCTATATCGAAGCTCTATTTCTATATGCAGACGATTTCTGTATGCAGATGATATAAACCTCGCAAAGCTTTGGTTTAGGTTGCAAGGTAGAAAATCCATGTGCAGGTCATAACTTAACGCTTTATGACAATGGATAAACGTGAAATAATATCCGTTGATTGTTGTAAGGGGATTAAATTGAGCATTTAATTACGAACGCTAACAAGAAAGAAACGTTCCCTACTGCAGCAACCTTTTTTATTATTATTATTTTTTATTTCACCAGTGATGAATTTCGAGCACACCATGTTTACAAGCGTGACATGAACTTACTATGTCCCCCTCCTTGCTGCTTTATGCTCTACGAACAGGGAGTGCCTGTTGTTACGCTCCCATACTCAGTGAAAAAACACGTACACTGTGTTTTCATTATGTCCTGATCTGTTGATGGTGCCAGTGTGTTCAGTCACTTTATTAGCAGAGGTCTTTGGGATTTGCAAATTTGTGTGATACATGGTGAATAAGTTGTATTATTTTGTCCAAGAGAACAAATTGTGTAACTTTTACTTATTGAAACAAGTGTGTGGATTTTTTTGTTGTGAATTGTGCTGGATAGAGGAAGAAAACATACCAGTAAACTGTTTATTTACGAATGATTATATCTAATTTGGATTACACGTAAAATTGAACTTTGAACGAATCACACAAGAAGAGTCTTCTGAACTTTCTACATCATCAAGTTTTTATCTGGGAAAGTGAAGTGTGTCAAAATACTTACAAGAAATCAAAATGACTTAAGTAATTATAAGAAAAGTGTTTGTTCTTTTATTTTTTTAAAAAAAATATTTTTTAATGTGAAATGTGTGAAAATTGGAAGCGATATAATCTCTGTTTCCAAAACTAATGTGTGTATAAAAGAAGAAGAAGAAAAAAGCTACGGCGTGTTTAAACTTATTTGAAACAATTTTGGAGCTACTAAAACCGAAAAAATCTGGAAATAAATCTTTGAGATAGTTTTGCACAAGTCTATGGAAAGATCAATTGTTTCTTTGAATATACATTAGGTGAAAGTGACGCTCTACTGCTTCATCAAATTAGCTGAAAAATGTCAAAGGTGACATCGTAAAAAGGGATCAAAGGAACAGGGGAATCTTTTAAGTGTGGCAACAAAGATTTTTTTTTTTTACCGTCCTTTCTTTTGTTAAAAATGATTTTAGATTCAGAGGATGATTATTATCTGAGTGACAGTGAAGATTTTTCTGATATTATAGCAAGATGTGGGTCGGGGAACTTGTTCAATAGAGCTCTGGAAGTCATAGATTCAAATCTATCTGACTATGAAGATGATGATTACGATGTTGAGTACCTGGTAAGTGTATATCGTCTAAAGTGGATTTCTTTAATTATTTTTTTGATAAAAAAAATACTATATTTTTTAAGGTTTCTATTAGAAATTAAATACAGTGGCGTGCCATAATTCATGGGATAGTTCAATCATTTTCCAACGGACCCATTTCTGACGTCAGAGCACGTATGCTCTATCGCAGAAGTTTGAGAACGAATCAGATTATGACGTCACAGAGTTTCCAGTTGGAAATTACTGGATTAGACGGTGGTTGAGAATTTTCGTGCCGGTACCGGTACTTTTCTCCAATCAAGTGAACCTATCCCATCACGTGTGTAGAGATCTCGGAGAAATCATGCAACAAAAATGTTCGTAGTTGCCATGGCCAATTGACGTGGTAATACGGTTGTGGTTGGTAACAGCTCACGTCCTTCCCGGTCAATTGACGTTAGTTGGCAGACTTGGAGAGGCATAATGATGAGTGCTCGACGAATGCGACGCTCACGTTCGAAGGTGGTGAGGAGTAAAGTCTATTCTCTGATAACGTGAAAACTGGAGGTTTATATAGAGAATGTAATCTTGTATCTCAACAGATGTATTTTCAAGATAACGAATTAGTTTCTTTTGACAATTGCGTTGCCAAATGTCATATCCTGGCCAAGTAGGAAAAAGTACGTGAGAAGATTTATTCCCTGGCATAGATATTGCAACGGTGTAATGAATCATTCTTCAGTATGTGATAGAAAAAGAAAAACAAACATTTGTCGAAATGGAAACCATTTTTCCATTTTATTGTTGATACCTGTCAGCTTTTATCTCAGGTCTTCACGATTTGAGAGAATAGACCATAATTTTCTCAACTAAAGGTGTCTAGCTTTGAGTACACCATATCGGGCATAAGCACCCATCATGGAGAGCACCGAAAGGTTTTGGGTAAACAGCCAGCGACATCTCTTTTCTATTATAACGACTAAGAGCCAGTGACAGTGTCGTAAGTCACAGCTACCTTCAATATAGGTAGAAACCAGGACAATATAGCGATATTTGACTTCTATGGGAGCAGGAGACCAGAGGATTCCTCCTGATGGAATATAACAGGAACCCAATACGCCCTTCTCTCCGATCCACAGTTGTCTTGATATTGCTGGGAAAGACTAGGTTAGGTCAGCACTATGGAACGGCCATTCTGGTCTCCGTGGATAAATCCCGTGAGTCTTTACGGGGCGCTGTGGAAATATTAATTCGAGCGTTCCTCTACCTACAAATGGCGACGAAATCATGGGATTCTGAGCCAACTTCAGCGCTGAATATACATGTTGAGCAAACACTGTATTGATCAGTCCTTCCTGTTCTTTATTATCTGAAATATTGTTCTTCTTTCAATTACTCTCTCCAGTACATCCTCATTACGCAATTCTATGTTTATTGCTCCACAGAAGAAAAAAAAATCCTTCGAAGCTAGTCCTGTGCCAATAAGGTTTTCTCTCACTTCATATCCTCTTGTATAATACCTTGGAAATATCTGACATAGTGAGCTGTTGTAGCTCAGCTACTTGCGTTTTGAATTCGGGTCCTACATTCGAACCCAGCGGCCTGTTATCTTCAGAAATTTTTCAGGTTTTTTTGCTCAGTCACACTATGTTAATGCCGGGATAAGATAGTCTTGGGCGACTTCATTCCCACACCTCTCTTCCTTACTTTAACCGGGCCTGAGTCACAGATGCCTAAAGCCCATAAATACAACTGAAATTTAAATAGTTAATACTTTGAATGCCAGTGCGAGAGGTAGCACCTCCAGAGTCAATAAACGTATCAAATCAGTGCTAGGGGATAGCAATCACACTCTTTCTTATTGACTGTGAGTTAGTCACATCTGATTGATTTACTTTTTTCTCTTTCAGTTTTGAGATTTGCTATGTAGTGTTGGTACTGCTGACCAATCTGTTTGTTGATGCCATTCTTTTAAATAAATAAATAAATAAATAACTCTTTAGAAAATTTTAACGGTTTTGCGTATCTTGAGGGGAGAGCTGAATGAAATTCTTGAGACTTGATAAAGAAGAGAATAATAATAATAATAAAAAGTGTAACGAAAATGGTGAACGAAACCGCTAAGACTAATTTAATTTCGAGGCTCAGTGACCACCTTTCTACGCTCAGTCACGAATATGTTTTCTCGCTACTCTCCTTCTTTGTTAAACTTTTTTTTTTCTTTCTCTCTTTATTTAATTTGCCGAAAGAAAGTTTTGTACTTTAAGCTTTTTCTATTTCACTCAAGGGGTCGTCTCTTTGTCCCATTGTAATTATTGCAGTAGATGTGTTTAGGACGCTCTTACAACAAAACCTTATCAAGTGTATATTAAAAACACACGCTCGTAGCTCCGTTGGTAGAGTAGTGAGTTCGCATTCATAATACTTCTGATTTCACGGCAAGCGAATGCCAGGATTGTGCCTAAAAATTGACCCACTCACAACCTTCACCATTACCCCATCCCAGTCAAAATTGCCTGAAGGTCATCGACTCCAATACACACATAACATGAGAAACCAAAATTGGAATTTAAGTTATTCAATCAAAAATGTAGTAAAACACGGTTAGTGTAATGTAACCATCTCTCACAATAGATGGCAGCACTATCTCCGTATGCCTTCTACTTTCAGAGAAGAAAGTTCATAACCATTTCAAGAGTTCTATCCGTGCCGTTTTTTGTTAATTGTTGAAAGAACTTAATTGTTATAGATTTGGATATCCACTACAACAATGAAGCGATTTCAACAATGAACAAAAAGGAAAGTCACAATAGCTTATGATGCCTACGTAATGAAAGATTGTTTAGTACAGAAGGCGGTTCTCGGATTTACTTAAGGAAACGAATCGTTCAATCTACTCTTTAAGTGGGGTCAATGGAGTGTGTCACTTTTCTTGAACCCAAAGGGACTTAGAACCGGTGAGACCTAACCGATATCGGTTAAAGAGCTATTATTATGAACAGATAGACACAACAAAATATAATAATCACAAATGAGAAATTTAAAACTAACAAAATTACTTATTATTATTGAGATGTTTCAATATGAATTATTGATTATACATCTAGTTTGGGGTGATTTCGTATTTTGGTAGTTCTGTATCATTATGAGATATTGGCGTTTTGGACAAAACCTCAAATTGTAGCTTCGTTTTGTATTGGACTACGCTTTCCATTGTTTTGTCTTTTGCCAACAATGGAGGTCTCTTAACAATGCATATTTGAAAACATAAAGATTTATTCTATACCTTTCTCTAGACATTGGTATAGTGTTCCTGTTCCTAATTTCTAAATTTCGTTGGCCTATGATAAAAACTGAGGACACTTTTGATGTTTAAGTTTTGTACATATCATATATTATATGAGACTACATTGCCATCTAGCGTCAGAGATTCATACTTTTTATAGGAAAGAATATCCTTAAATCTTTGTTTATATTCTAACTTTTCATGTAAACTGATTTTTGTATCAACTGGTTACACTGCGCCTTATATATGTCTATTAAATGGTCAGTTATCAAGCTCTTTTACTTAGCCACTTTTGAGTTCTTAATGAGAATGAGTAAAACGCATTTCTTTTTGACAAAGCATCTAATTCATTAAATGTTTTGAGCTAAACAAATCACAGATTTTCTTCATTTTAATGAACGTGATCATTGGTTTCTCCTTTCTGGTGAATGTTGGCGGAAAAAACCGATCGAAGCCTAGATTTCTACGTGGAAGATCAAGTGCGCTAACCATTCGACCGATGTGTTTGTTGAAAGATCTGTTTTCGCTTCCTAACTCTGATCTTGAACAATAATATTTCCCTTAAGCGGTACAGTGGCGTCCTTTTAATATTTCTGTGTTTATTTCCATAATTTGTAAGAGTCGTTATCGTGTCGGAAGTGCCCCAATCTACATTGTGTATATTTATACTATCTGCTGGATGTAAAGATTACTTCAGTGGTTCCAGAATGCGAATGAAGATGGCACTGCCTCTAAGCCACACAATTTGTGCCCGCTAATCCGGTGGACGGTAGCGTCCTAAAATGAAACATAAATCACGTATTCAATAAGACAGACATTTTCAGTTTTATAATATGATCCATTTACTCATGTTGTACCAGTATAGGTATTTAGTTTTTAACTCCATATAAAGTTAATCAGATAAATTTATAGTGTGGACTGTGGACACAGAAAAGAAATTCAAGATACACTATTGTAGCATGTAGTTAAATATAATGATCGTAAGCACTGAAACAAATGCTATTACAGTACACAAAGAGAAACAACTATCAGAAAAGCAGCACTTTTTAAATTTCTTCTTTTGATTCTGTAACTAATTAATTGAAAGGAACAAAAATGAAAGTAATTTTACCGACTGAAAGATATAGATCTCAGGAAGTACAGTGCTGCCATCTAGTGAGCACCGGAGAAGCACAATTTTAACATTGTTAACCGAACAAGTTTATCAGACATAATAAATTGGTCCATCACAGAAATATGCTGTTGTCAAGGTATGACGTCAAAAAGTGTTTGTTGCTAGGTAACTTAAAGTGCCATAATTCATGTTTTAATATAATTATTACCAATATCAATATTATTGACACTTCCCTTGTTTAAAAGATTTTGTGTTACAACTAATGGTATTTTATTTATTTTCAGGAGCTCTCTGAGGATTGGTCGCTTCGTGAGAAGCGTCTTCTGCTGCGGATCTCCGAGCTGCAGCTGAAGATGAAAAAAGCGGAGGAAACTTACCACAACGATAAGAGAGAATTGGTGAGTACCGCTGTACCGCAGTTTTCCGCTTTTACCTTCACCGTCTTTTCAGAATGTACGAGGGTCGGCAAGAAAGTTGGGACCGATCAAATTTAAATACTAGAAATCAACAGATATTTGGGAATGATATATGGATCTTATAGGGGTGAAAGTTCAAAACTATAAGCGCTATTCGACAAACACTACTGTCATTTAAAAGACTATAACAACAAGTTAAAGGTTCAACTAATTCTTAAAGATTGGTAGAACCTTCACTTTGTTTTCGGAATGTCCTGCGTTTGAACCTAGCCCCACGCCATCCTGATCAGTGTTTCGAAGAGTTTTGCTTAGTCACACTAGACAAATGCCAGGATGGCCCTTGAAATTAAGCCTTGGTTGATTACCTTCCCACATCCTCTCCGCTACCCTCTTCCAACCTGAGGCAAAGATCGCTAAGGGCCAGAAATAAAATTCGTTCAATATTTTACAAATTAACAACTTCCGTCAACACTGTAGTATCCCGTACAAGCCCCGATAAAATAGCAAGATTTGTCTGGACTTGTGTCAAATGGTCTTTCTTTAAAAATTAATTTTCTTTTCGACGTGTTCTTTATTCTTTTAAGTCCCTCATTTCCTTAATCAGCAAAAAAGATGAAGAATGTTTTTGTTTTTTCAGTATAGTTGTCTTGTGCAAGATATTCGAAGACAACAGAGCACGTGCCCTAAACTAAGCTTTTAACAGGAAGACGTGTTGATGAAAAAAACGGAAATGGTTTTAATAATGATTTAGAATGCTCACTGTAGTGGAAAGGAATTTTACACGCAAAAAAAAAAAAAAAGTTTTAACAGACAAAAAAAAGTTTGAACGGAAGTGAATGCAGTAGTCTCTCGAATCACAACCTCTTTTAAATGGACAAGAAAAAAATTACAAAAATGAGGGAAATAGCGGTTGATGACCGTTACATCCGTGTTTGAAAAGTTAACTATCAATTAATAAAATGTTAAGTATAAGATTTTTAATTCTGTAATTTCTTTTAATGTATTGATATACGTGTCTAGATCGTTCTGGAATGTTAACAAAATGTATAGTAGCTTAGGTATCAGCGCCATCTTCAGGGAACCGTGACTAACTAAGTATAAACCATGATTCACTTACCTTGGCGTAAACAATTCTTTTCATCGTTGAAAGTTGCAGCTGTTCCGCTGCACCATGGGTGATACATTGGTTTCAGTGCTGCGATAAAAACTTACTCATAAAGACATTTATTAGATCCTATACAGGGTGTCCCAAAATTAGTGGTGCAAATTTCGGGAGGTGATTATTTACAACGATAAAAAGGGAACTCCCTCTGAGCTGTATTCACCAATCATAAAGATACGTTGGGCACTACCTTGAGTGTGAGTTGCTAAGCCGACACCTCTTACGTCATTATTTGTCCAGATATGACGTCATTTGTGATATCGCCAAATTTTGAGCGCCTGTAGCTCTGAAATTATCAATGGCTGAGGCCAAACGTATTATTACTACAGAAAATATAGTTATGTGGCTGGTTGCATACGGTATTTATATTATTTGACAAATTGTTCGAAAACAATCAGCTTGTTCCTCAAATAGTAAACAAATTTATTTATTTATTTATTTGGAAATGGAGTTCGGTTTATCCCGGGGAAATTGCTGTAAATTTGTAAGCGAAGTTTTAAGTAAAGACCGACACATCACCAGAAGCTCTCGGCTAGTTAAGAGTGTATAAATCTAGTTCAAAAGTTGAATTGTTGAGTTCCACTCCTGCAATACAGTAATTCTGCCAGATCCCCCACAATGGGGGGTCACCCCTCCAAATTTTTGAGCACACACCTCCAACTTGATAATTTTTGCTGTTTAAAATCGATAGAGAGACTGCAAATCTTCCCTCTCCCCAGGTTTTTGGCTTTACCTTTCTCCTATGCAGAAAATCGTGGTAGAATCCCTGCCACAATGTAACGTTCATTGCCAGAAATTACACAATCTACAGTTTCACGTTTAGGCTTGAAAAACTTTATCGTTCTTTTAAACAATATTTTGACAAAGAGGTGTTAATGGTATGGGCATTGTTTGGAGAAGAGTGGCTAATTCATACTCCTAATACCTTCCGCTTCCTCCTCCAAAGATTGTTGTAATTTTTCTCGTTTTTTCACGATTTCGTGCGTGTATTATGTTTTCCTCTCTTGATTCGTGCAGAAGGGGTGGGGGAGGTCTGTCGATGCGGAAGCCTACACGAACGGCAACCACGGTACCGTAAAGTTTTATTTTTGAAGACAGAGATGCGTCATAGAACAATAGCCCAGTAAGTATCAAAATGTGTTGTTGTATAGCGTTTGTTAGAGTAAGGAGTTATACGGATTATAGTGTGTTGAGCACAGTGATTCCAACTCTGAATCAGCAAAAAATTACCAAGAATGGACCCTGGAAATTGCTAGTTTTGGGGTTTCAGAGATTAAAAGTGACGAATGTAATAATTTTTGTGCATGAATGTAATTTTGTTGATATCTAGAATTGGTTGTTAACAGTTTCCTCGCGAAAGCGATACGATCCAGGCACGTATCCAGAATTTGGTTTTGGGAGGGGTTCAAGGTGTGTCTGGGCATAAAATGTATGTTAAATATATATAATTAGGCCTGAAGTTATACTATTTTCCCATTAAACTCTTAAGTTTTTTGGTGGGTCCGGACCCTACACCCCGGACCCATCCTTAAATACGTGCTTGATACGATCGGACGAAGAAAAATCAAAGGCACTATATTTTCGGATGATATGGTTCTTCTTGCAGAAAATAACATATCATCACTTAACAATACGTTAAAAGAGCTGCAGCCAAACTGTGAGTAGCATGGAATAAAAATAAACGTAAATAACGTAAGGGGGGATGATTGGAACAAATCGAACTGAGGATAAGTATTGTGAAAACGAGATCAAGGCGAGAATAGCGATAGTGAAATAGGAGGGAAAAGGTGATCTGAAATTTTCAAAAAGGTACTAACAAGTTCAAGATAAAAAATATAGTCACCCGTGGGCCGTGGTCGACTGGAGACACACAGCGTCGAGTCTTGTTATTAGTCATGACGACTAAGTTTTCCTAAGGTTTTCCTAAATTTCAACAAACGAATCCCGGTTTGTTATGTAGACGAAGGCTTTTAAGCCGCTACCTTCCGCTTCCCTACCCTCGAAAGATTGTTCGCCGAGGAACGACATCCTTCAAATTGTTGACGGACTTAGTATATGGCCACTACTACCACTAATAATAATAATCTAACTTGACTTTAAGTAATCCTCCTTCGCTCGCTCGGGATTACGTGCGCAAGAAGTAAATTTTCTTTCAGAAAGTAAGTAAGGCGGGAAACACAGTACGTTAAAATGTCTAAAAATATCAAAAGTGCAAGAAAGCATATTTTAATAAGAAATATCAGCATATCCAAATGTTTAGTAAAAGAACATTTAAAAAAAAAACGAGCGGGAATCGAATCCCGGTCTCACGGACGGCAAGTGACACTCTACCGAAGCAACAATGTCCAAAACGTATTTCCATCGCCCGCCGATTAAAAAAAAAAAAAGCTGGCCAAAAGTAAAAAAACGCAAGTAAATGATCTCAAATTCTGTACTAGTTTTTTTTTTGGGGGGGGGGGGTCCGCTGGTTACAAATCTGAAGTCAGATTTGCAATATGTAACCCCCTGCATCCCCTACTTACAACTCTATTCGTGAAACAGCCTGTATATCATGTTACAATCAATATGAATATCATGTTCATGGTGTTTTTGGGTGGCTGATTACGAATTTGAATTCAGAGTTTCAAAATTGAACCCCCTTAACAATTTCTGACCATCATTAGAGACGTACTGTAACCAACCCAATAAGAAAATAATCCCTACCTAGTTACATTTTTTTTTTACTTTTGGCCATTTTTTTTTTTAATCGGCCGCACTGTGCGCTATAGAGAAACAAGACCTCGATAGACGTCACTACTGCTGTAGCTTATCCAATGCACTTTTCCTAGATGCTGATAAATCGCCCTAGCATGGAGAGTTTTGTCTAGCATAGAATGTTGAGACTACTAGCACAACCTAACGACGATCGCAGGAAACTCTTGTGACTAGGGCTGTCGCGAAACAGAAAGGAATTTGAAATATTACTGACGA
This sequence comes from Lepisma saccharinum, assembly GCA_022664845.1. Taxonomy (NCBI): domain Eukaryota; kingdom Metazoa; phylum Arthropoda; class Insecta; order Zygentoma; family Lepismatidae; genus Lepisma; species Lepisma saccharinum. The sequence continues at coordinate 33,829 of JAGDQP010019314.1, forward strand.
CTGTCTTCTCATGAAAAATAATAAAAGGCAAAAGGGTCATCTTGATGACAACGTTCTGAAGTGCAAATAGTACAGAAATATCGTAAAGATAGATGTGAGCGTCAATTTGCATATTGGTATGAGTGGTGAAGAAAAATTTATAAGAAAATTATGTGTGTTCAATTTCACAGAACTGGATATAGTACAGGAACTTCGGATATTGTGGAATAGTCGGGTAATATGGAATACTCGTTTGTGACCATGCGGTTACCTATTGGTAAGCAAGAGAACTACTTCTACACACTCCCATAGTTCCCCGTATTCAGTCGATAGCTACATGTAAAGGGTTACTACACAGAAGAGTAGCAATTTGCAGTCATCAGAAATTTTGCAAGTACGTTTCGTAATGTTTGTGTCTTTAGGAAATCATTGTATGATTGTGGAATTGTAAGTATACATGTTATTACTGGACTTGTGAAAGTCACTTTGATTCCATGTACCGAAAAGTACGGTTAGCAGCAACTTCTTTTTCAAGATGGCGTGCAAGGTAATACGGAATAGTTGTAGTGAAATAGAAGTATCATTCAGATACTTCAACATCATTAGAAGTTGTATTCCTACCTGAGACGAATCCAAGTAACAATGATGCTGAGTGTTTGTTTTGTCAGGGCTGATTTTGCGGACGATTCCTGTGTAGAGCTATGGATACAGTGTTAAGATTGTTTATTGTGGGCGCACGACGCTTGTGCGGGTGCAGAAAAAAAATAGAGTATGTTTGTGACTTTTGCAAGGTAAATCAAGCTCTCATCTAAACCAAAATCTAAGGTCAGTATCTCCGCTCTATTCGCTTCCGTTTAGACGCCAATGTGTGTTACAACCGTGAGTGCTTATAATCCGAAAGTACTATTAATTAAGGGAAGGTTGTATGTTGCCTTCCTAGACGAAAAGAACCACCAAATAAATCAGTTTTTGAACTCAAATCTGAAGTCTGTTTCTTTCAATCTGGCTTGGGTGAGGCGCTAGCCTGTGTCAAAGACTCGAACAAAGTCAAATTAAAAGAAAATTCGAAGTCTTTTTTAGGGAGTAGGGGTGTATATTAAAAGGCAACGCAGGAAGATGCAAAATGGTACTGTACTATGTGGAGAGAAAAAGTTATGTTTGGTAATCATCCAACTTCATACCAAGGCTCTGCCATTTTTTTTTTTTTTTTTTTGAATTTTGATATCAAAGGTAAAATAAAATAATGGCTGAGC